>CAJPEX010005987.1:0-14184 GCA_905338405.1 Notodromas monacha | reverse complement strand
TGAAACACCACAGCATACAAAAATAATCCAATTTCGGCCAAATTTTTTTCATTTTTGGTGATATTTTGTATATTTGGGGATTTTGCATTTTCGGGGATTTTAAAATCGGGGATTATTATTTCGGGGGAAATAGAGGCGGGGGAATTGTCCTACACCCATTCCATGCATTATTAATCTGCGCAAAAATAATCAATAATTTCGACCACCATTAAACTCGTCAAAAAAAGTTCTAAAACGGCTTTTTGGAATTCTCCAAAGAACTTTACTTTCACAAAACTGGAAATTTTGAATTTGAATCATGGACAAAAAAACCTGATGATTCGTGGTATTTGTCGCAAAAATAAACTGCAGTATTACATTTTTCACACAAAATTAGAGAACCTGAATTCTCAGTAGAATCTTCTTTCATTTCATCTATGTGAGAATCTCAGAAGACCTTGGTTCTCACATTTCTTTCTGGGCCTCCAAGGCTACATTTTATTGCTAAAATCCTGTTGCTGTTTTTTGTCCTTGAAGGACAGTTTTCCTGTTTTCCAAATTGGCAAGAAAAACTACACTTCCATTTGAGCTCTTGTGCAATTCACTCAACAATTTTACTCGTGGAACTCATTTGTGTGTGATTTGAATATTCTCAAAGTACAACAACTTTAAAATATGGTGAAATTTTACCCCGGTCGTAGACCGACCGAATTCTGTTACAGTATTTCATTTTTTATAATTAATCTGAAATTCAAACCTTTTTCTATAACATCTATATTTGTTGGGGATTTATTCCTAACAGTATTTGAGAAAAACGCACTGGTATATTAGAAAAACGAGACCCATGTTTATCTCAATCACATAAATTACAAAAAAAAACCATTCGAATTTGAGTTACGACATTTTACTATCAACCGAGCCTCAGAATGAATATCCTCTCCGCATTCTAAAAAAAAAATATGTCACGCAAATTTATAAAAAAGAAAGCGATAAAACGAATCAAGTATAATAACTTTGAAAAAAGGCACAGCGTGAAAATGTGAGTTCATTTTCAACTTTTTATCGTCCCGTATATACTCATAATTTTCATTTCATTTCTCATCATCAGAAGCGAGAATATATGTTTGTGACACGCATTGAAAAATTCATGTTCGATTTTCAGTAAGATACTCAATCCCTTTACCATACAAAAAATTGAAAAGAAGGTGAACCAGCTTGGAATTTTAATTGAAAAACACACACAGACAAACCTGAACGACTTTTATAAAATATGCATCAAAATCAGAGAAGGCGAATGAATTTATTTCCACATTAAAAAAAGCCTCGCTTNGAAGGCGAATGAATTTATTTCCACATTAAAAAAAGCCTCGCTTCACTGCATTATCAAGACAAAATTGATCAAATTATGCTAATAAAAAATCAGTCCTCCTTTTGAAACCAGTGCAAAAAACATGCAGCACACCTCGAAAATATATCCATACAAATTAGTTTCTAATTAACCAGAATAACTATCCTATCAAATCTCAAAAATTCCGATCACCCTCCTCATCATCATGTTCAAAAGCAACTTTTCACTCAAATTTATCCAGGTGGACTTGTTATAAAACAAAATTTGTGGACCAAATAATTTTGTTGTAAATGGAACTTAATTCATTTCAAGAACCCAACAAAATGCATTAAGAAGCAAAAATCTTTGTAGAGAGTCCATCAATAAACAAGTAAGCAATGATTAAATGAATCCATTTCTGCTTTTCCTATTTTAACTTTGTTATCAAACCTTAATTAAATGATGAATAAAATATATAAAGTTCTCCAGAAGTCTCTTGAGTCTTTAATCCTGAATAATTAATGTTGTAAGGTATTCTCAATTTACATCCGACAACTTCAGTAACAAGGATATTTCTATTCCTTACTGCCCGGTTAATTCAAATGAAGACTCCTCAAGAGTTCTTATAACAAACAGCAGTGTTTTACTATTGCATTCAAAAGTATGGGCAACTACAAATAACATAAGTTTACCAATAGATAGCAGAGACATAATGAGTATGAGAGAGACAGATGCCTTTATAAACTTTGAGATCCAAGATTAAGCAAGGCTGGTTAGACCTGGATCTGACCTTGCCTCAGGTTGGGTTGCATAACTTTTTGGTTTGTGACTTGGTACAGCAGCACATCATTTGGAATGTGAATGAATGAATGAATGAATTAATGAATGAACAGAACACTTTATTTGTCGCTTTTCAGCGTTCACAAGGTTCAATCAAGATTCCCACAACCAAACCCCCTTCCCACCCAACCCAAATCCACTCAATGACATTTTAATCACTTCAGAGCAGGAAGTGAAACTAGAAACACACAACTGCCTCATGCGTTGTCTGTTAGCAAGAAGGGAAAAAGAGAAAGTATTTGATGACTACTTTTCAAAACTGTTTTGAAACAAGAAGCAAATTCAATACTTTCATGAGCATAGTACAGTGTTGACACCCCACATGCAAACACCTTGACATGGGTACAATTTGACAGAGAGACATTTATTTTTCAATTAAAAAAATCATAAAAAGCCCAACAAATGGACACTGACTCAACACAAGGACATTGCACGATGAAATTGTCAATAAAGTTTAGGAAAATTTACTTTTATTAGGCTTATTTGCAAGAAAAACATATTTATAAGTTACAAAAAATTACCTATGGATCAGAGGGACTTCTTTCTCTCTTTGTGACTTGGATGTTATTTTCACAGATGCCAACATTTCAATGAACTGTTCAGTAGTATACTAATTAATGCTCCAAATGTTCTTATTGGGTTGAAAAGATATTCACTGAATCCAACTCAAGTGGCAAACAATTTTTTTTCATGGAATTCTCAAGAATATTTCTTTCATAAAAGACCAATTAAAAATTACACAATGTAAGTCTATGGGAAAACAAGACTCAACTTAGGGACACTCTGGATGCACCAGTTATGTCCACATCTGGGGATCTCACTGTACTTCTTTCTGAAAAGCAATATGGAACAATACATCAGGAAATTTTCTTTGAATTCCATGATGATGATTCAAGAGGTTGCCACATATCAAAAGGCTATGCTTATCACTTCCATCTCTTGATAAATTAATAATCCTCCGAAAGGCAATAAATTCAGTACAGTACAGTACTTCTTCTCCAGCACACACACACACACACACACACACACAGACATACTGAAAACGACTTCCATCAAATATTCATTAAAATGTCCCTGCGTGAGGCCATCATCCTCAGGGCCAAGGTCACGGGCCATGATCACCATGAATATAACACGAACAACACCGAAGCTCATCCACACACGCAGCATGCATATCGCATCTTTTCTTTTTCCTTCAACAATTAAAAATTATAATAAAGGGTTTCGTCAAGGAGTGTTGATCTTTTTTTTTCTTCTTTTTGGTCTGAGCTTCTCGGGTATACACTAGAAATGTTTTGTGGCCCAGACGGGAAGCAAAAGCAACTCCCAGCAGGTTCCGGGGCCAACCGGGGACCTGATCAATACTTGCCGGGTCCCTGCTGAGCAGCTGCTGGGGAACACCATGTTGCCAACCAGGCAAGATCAGTGAATTTAAATAGAGTACTGCATATTGCATTCTTGGTTTAGAAATTAAATAATGTTACTGGATGAGTATATAGGCATTTTAAAATTTAGCATAAAAAGAAATACGACTTCAAGTATCCGAACTAATCGGGACGCAGGGAAATGATGAAAACCGGAGGCGCTGACAACATTCTTCTTCATTATTTTAACGACAAGGGTGATTAAAATTGACGCCTACGATTTTCCGAGGAGTATTTTGAATTTTTGTTAAACTGTCAAAATTCTTGTTGATATCTCTAGGATCACGTGGCAAACGTGGATCAGGTGACACGTTATTTATTTTTAATCGTACAGAATTAAGATCCCTGGTCAAGAGAAATCATAAAAATGTTCTTATAATATGAGAAAAAATTGTACATTAACACGATTTTAGAAAAATGAAGACGGTATCTTGCATATTAGTTGATACAGTAATATCTTTCACCAAAATAGTGTGAGGTAAATCAGCCTGAGTAAGTTTTTTAAATTTTATTTTCAGATAAAGCGAACAATAAAATCCACAAAAAACTATTTAAATACCCCTTGAAGGTTCCATAGGTTTGATATTTTTCCTTTAATGTACAAGGCAGAAAATAACTGGGCATCTTAGTCAAAATTGTTCAAGTGGGGCCAGAAAAAGCAAAAGAAAAGATAATTAAAAAATTCAAACGAGATTGAAAATTTCGAAAGAGTGTGAGATTTGCGATGAAAATTTAGGCAAAAAAGCAAACATTTTTGTCATGGCTTAGAGATGTAATATTCAGGGCAATTTCGATAATATTTCGAAGGCGTATTCACTGACTTAGCCTCATGCTAAGATAGAAAAAAATTTGAGAATTTCTCAAATCGCGGGAAGAGGAATAAGAATTTTAAATGTCGCCTATAAATTCAACAACAACAAAAAAACAATTTCACCTGATCAATAAATATACATATTTCCCCCCAGATATTCATGATATTGTGCCCCACATTTAAAAAATATTAAATTCTTGGTAATAATAAATTTAAACGCCACGACGCTCGTTCACTTCTTGAGAAGAAAATAACATGCAAAACCGTTCACTTACTTCTTCAAGGACGGCCGATG
Organism: Notodromas monacha; assembly: GCA_905338405.1. Lineage (NCBI taxonomy): Eukaryota > Metazoa > Arthropoda > Ostracoda > Podocopida > Cyprididae > Notodromas > Notodromas monacha. The sequence goes on along the minus strand of CAJPEX010005987.1, from coordinate 9,508 downwards.
TACAAGGAAATTATTCGTCAATCGATTGAAAATATGTCAATCGCATTCTACTGATTTTTAATCAATTCGCTTCACGGGGTGATCCCAGCATTTTGCACAGTACTGTAGGAATGACTGGGGACTCTCAATAAATTCACAAGTGCATTTACAGTACTTCATTTTCAAGTCAGCTCCACGCCTTTCATTTATAATGTCTCAAATCTTTATTGAACTACTGACTGAGATCAACTTTGAAAAGCGTGTCCATCACATAATGACAAAATAGCCATAAAAAAAGGAGCAAGATATGGCTCTTCTTTGCCAAAAGATGTTCCACAAAAATCTCAGCAACAAAAAAATCGTTAAAACCGTGGGAACCATGATGAAATCGAAATGAGCCCCGAAGTATAGTCGCGTTTCTGGCACAAATCAGGGCGGAAATATCATCGACTTTCGATAATCAATACAAATGAATAAAACTCAAGAAGAAAAAGCACCTTCCCTGGGCACGAAACAATAAACCACTTATGCTCCAGCGGCTCCTGAATGCATTTAAATATCTATTTTTTCTTCTTCTTCTTCTTTTTTTCCTCACCATCAAGGCGCCACAAGGAAACATACAGCTTATGGCCTGGATTCTCTATTTCTCTCGGCCTTCTTTCTTCTCCCCCAAGCATACTGTATTATTTTCAAAATTGTTATTTTTATTCGGTACATGGCGGTCGACTCAAAAGTTCATGCACTTGACGACAGTGTACAGTAGTCGGTGAAAAAAATCAAGGCAAGTGAAATGCGATGTTGTTTATTTCTTGCCACGTATGCTCATGAGTTGCAGAAAAAATAATTTAACAATGAATGCGATAGGAACTTATTCTGACTCAAACAAAAGTAAGATTTTGCACATGAAGACGAACACAAACACACAGACGAAAAAACTTTACGGATTACATTAAAATTGAATCTATTTGAATTATAAGACAGATGATATTCTTGATTCCTCACGATTGTGCTTCAGAATTCGTAATCTGAGAAAAATTGACAAAAGATTCACACAATGGAAAATATTGCAGATTCACGAGTAAGTTGTCATAACGTTAGAGATTTGCTCCATTTCAGTTTTTGTACAGTAATTTTGTTGTATTTTGTTGACTCATTTCATTCAAGAATCAGGCAAGAAAATTTTTAATCATCAAATAACCAATTCTTTTTCTATATGTGTGTGATTTGAATGGGCAAAACGACCAAAATATGCAGCATAAAAACTTTTGAAATCATATAATCATTTGAAAGCTCGCAGCCACAAGTTTATGGGTCTAAATTCAACTCTCTGGCAATCACAAATTTAAAAATGCGGCAATTGAAATTCAAATGAAACTTTCCTTTTTATAGACTTTAATTCAACTTGACTTGGGGTATGTATGTCTGTCTAAGGGGTATGTGATCAAGGATCACAAAATAAATAAATAAAAACACAGGCAATCAGCCTTTTGAGGCCAAGAACACATATTTAAGGGGTTGCCTTGATTAAATGTTTCTAGTTTTAATATATTGTATTGAATGTTTTCAGCAGAGTCAAATAAGATTAATAATAATTCAAGATAATAAACCCAATCAATCCACACAACAGCATTGAATCACAAGATCAGATCACAGCATAAATAAATATCAAAGATGTGTGCAAAAATCAGAACAAGTGAAGGAGAAGATAGCCCTTCAAGAGTTCAGGACAGACTGCTTGTAAATTCGAATTTAATGAGAACTTTTATTGGTTTTTTTTTAATTGTCTGGTCAGGTGAAGTGACCAGAAAATTCCATAACATTCTTGCATGTTCCCTGGCCTCTGATTGGCCAAAAAAAGAAAAATTGAAGAAATCAATGTGCTGCATCATCAGCTGATGTAGGATCTCTCGTTTTATCTGTAACAGGGTATCCAGATTTAGCCAAGTTTGCAACTGAAATTGTTCATACTTGTCAAACATTGATGACAATGCCATGCATCAGATTAGCATTTTTTTGGGTGACTGAACCATTTTAAAATTGACAAAACACAAATTACCATAAAACACAAATTTTCTTGGTCAACTTTATTCCTAACTATAGATTTTTAATCTAAATTTCTCAAAAAAATGAAGACTGCTTGGAACTTTCTCTAAAGCCTACGAACATTTCGTTAGCTTTCCTGCTTGAAAAAAATGTGCGGCTCGGAAATCGGTCCAAAATTTTCCATTTCTCCGCGTAAAAATAAATTTCTTCGGTTAGTTTTTCACCGCAAAAATACCAGGATTTTCGCCGGCTCGTTAATTCGCAATTATCTGAAGTATCTTCGCAGTCACTATACAGAAGACCATGGCAAGGAATGCAAATTAAATACAGTATCGTAACCCACTTGAAGCCGAGATAATAAATTATCGCAGGTTTTATGACTGGAAAAAGGTTCACCACTTTGACCGAGTTCAAAAAGGGACGCCTGAAGGGACACAAATTAAATGCCCCACTTCACGTCGAGATTTTAAATTTTAAACGAGTCGACAAAAATCCCGGCAAATATAATAACTTCAAATTTCTACAGGTTTTTTTTTACTGAAAAAAAAACTTTTCGACTGGATCGGGAAAGATACAAAATAGAGATTCAAGAACATTTAAATTTTTAAATCCACGAACGCGGTTTTGAATTTCGGACGAATCTGTGTCGGGGTAAAGCTTCACCTTTTTTAATTGGATTCCAATAGATTAAAAAAACACTGGAAAGTAAAACAATATGAGGAGCTGTAAACTTTGCATGACGACAAACACATTTCTCAGACAATAAATGTTCAATTTTTCCCGAGTCTGGATTTATTTATTCTTTAATCTCGAGATTATGACTGGCATAGGAAAAAACATGACATGCGAAAGGGATGAAAAAGTTGATAACCTGCTTCTCACCGATATCACAAACTTTTACAAATCGTCCCTCAATCTGAAAAAATTCAGATTTTCCAAATCTTCATACAAGTTTTGAACGTTTGTCATTATATTTGGATTTTTCACACGTTTTGAAACTCGCGAATTTTTTCTATCAATCCAAACGCGTCACAAAATTCAAAAATGATGGTAAACTTGATTACTTTCATCCCCGTTCAATTTATTTTGAAATCATAAAAGCATCTCTTTGGGTTCAGAAGAAAGATTTTGAATTTCCGAAGGCTCCCAAGACTTACAAAAGTGTGCTTATGTTTCGACCGGATTTAAAACACTGGATACTCCAGAGAGAGATGAACAATTAATGCATATTCACCCACTTCACACTTGCAGCGATCATCAATTCACATTATTTATTCCACTCGGAATTTTTACACCCATTCCCAAGAGCCTTTTTTCAGTTGGAACACTTCAATTTTGGAAGTTCTCAAAAATTTCCACGAGATGTAAACTGCTTTTTCCATTCCGAAAGTGTCATATAAATCATCACTTTCGGAGAGTGAGGAAATTTAAATCCATCCAATTTCATGATTGCACATGAAGACGAACACAAACACACAGACGAAAAAACTTTACGGATTACATTAAAATTGAATCTATTTGAATTATAAGACAGATGATATTCTTGATTCCTCACGATTGTGCTTCAGAATTCGTAATTCGAGAAAAATCGACGAAAGATTCACACAATGGAAAATATTGCAGATTCACGAGTAAGTTGTCATAACGTTAGAGATTTGCTCCATTTCAGTTTTTGTACAGTAATTTTCTTGTCTTTTGCTGACTCATTTCATTCAAGAATCAGGCAAGAAAAATTTTAAATCATCAAAGAACCAATTCTTCTGTTATATGTGTGTGTTTTGAACGGGCAAAACGACCAAAATATGCAGCATAAAAACTTTTGAAATCATATAATCATTTGAAAGCTCGCAGCCACAAGTTTCTGGGTCTAAATTAAGCTCTCTGGCAATCACAGGTTTCAAAATGCGGCAATTGAAATTCAAATGAAACTTTCCTTTTTATAGACTTTTATTCAACTTGACTTTGTGTACGTATGTCTGTCTAAGAGGTATGTGATCAAGGATTACAAAAGAAATAAATAAAAACACTGGCAATCAGCCTTTTGAGGTCAAGAACACATATTTAAGGGGTTGCCTTGATTAAATGTTTCTAGTTTTAATAAATTGTATTGAATGTTTTCAGCAGAGTCAAATAAGATCAATAATAATTCAAGATAATAAACCCAATCAATCCACACAACAGCATTGAATCACAAGATCAGATCACAGCATAAATGAATAAATATCAAAGATGTGTGCAAAAATCAGAACAAGTGAAGGAGAAGATAGCCCTTCAAGAGTTCAGGACAGACTGCTTGTAAATTCGAATTTAATGATAACTTTTATTGTTTTTTTTTAATTGTCTGGTCAGGTGAAGTGACCAGAAAATTCCAAAACATCCTTGCATGTTCCCTGGCCTCTGATTGGCCAAAAAAAGAAAAATTGAAGAAATCAATGTGCTGCATCATCAGCTGATACAGGATCTCTCATTCTATCTGCAACAGGGTATCCAGATTTAGCCAAGTTTGCAACTGAAATCGTTCATACTTGTCAAACATTGAAGACAATGCCATGCATCAGATTAGCATTTTTTTGGGTGACTAAACCATTTTAAAATTGACAAAACACAAATTACCATAAAACACAAATGTTCTTGGTCAACTTTATTCCTAACTATAGATTTTTAATCTAAATTTCTCAAAAAATGAATACTGCTTGGAACTTTCTCTAAAGCCTGCAAACATTTCGTTAGCTTTCCTGCTTGAAAAAAATGTGCGGCTCGGAAATCGGTCCAAAATTTTCCACTTCTCCGCGTAAAAATAATTTTTTCGGTTAGCTTTTCATCGCAAAAATACCAGGATTTTCGCCGGCTCGTTAATTCGCAATTATCTGAAGTATCTTCGCAGTCACTATACAGAAGACCATGGCAAGGAATGCAAATTAAATATAGTATCGTAACCCACTTGAAGCCGAGATAATAAATTATCGCAGGTTTTATGACTGGAAAAAGGTTCACCACTTTGACCGAGTTCAAAAAGGGACGCCTGAAGGGACACAACAAATTAAATGCCCCACTTCACGTCGAGATTTTTAATTTTAAACGAGTCGAAAAAAATCCCGGCAAATATAACTTCAAATTTCTACATTTTTTTTTACTGAAAAAAAAAACCTTTCGACTGGATCGGGAAAGATACAAAATAGAGATTCAAGAACATTTAAATTTTTAAATCCACGAACGCGGTTTTGAATTTCGGACGAATCTGTGTCGGGGTAAAGCTTCACCTTTTTTAATTGGATTCCAATAGATTAAAAAAACACTGGAAAGTAAAACAATATGAGGAGCTGTAAACTTTGCATGACGACAAACACATTTCTCAGACAATAAATTTTGAATTTTTGCCGAGTCTGGATTTTTTTTATCTATTTTTTTTTTATCTCGAGATTATGACTGGCTTAGGAAAAACATGACATGCGAAAGGGATGAAAAAGTTGATAACCTGCTTCTCACCGATATCAAACTTTTACAAATCGTCTCTCAATCTGAAAAAATTCAGATTTTCCAAATCTTCCTAAAAGTTTTGAACGTTTGCCATTCTATTCGGAATTTTCAAATTTTTTGCAACTCGCGAATTTTTTATACCAATCCAAACGCGTCACAAAATTCAAAAATGAAAAAATGATGGAAAACTTGATTATTTTCATCCACGCTCAATTTATTTTGAAATAATAAAAGCATATCTATGGGTGCAAAATAAATATTTTAAATTTCCAAAGGCTCCCAAGACTTACAAAACTGTGCTTAGGTTTCGACCGGATAAAAAAAAAACACGATAATCCAGAGAGAGATGAACAATTAATGCATATTCACCCACTTCACACTTGCAGCGATCATCAATTCACATTATTTATTCCACTCGGAATTTTTACACCCATTCCCAAGAGCCTTTTTTCAGTTGGAACACTTCAATTTTGGAAGTTCTCAAAAATTTCCACGAGATGTAAACTGCTTTTTCCATTCCGAAAGTGTCATATAAATCATCACTTTCGGAGAGTGAGGAAATTTAAATCCATCCAATTTCATGATAGCTACACGTCAACACATTTTGGTTTCCTCATTTCCAACGCATGGCCTTTTGTCAAATTAAAAACGTTCTTTTGGAGTTGTCAAATTTTTCACGACTTTTAAACTGAGTTCCCATTCGAATCGTGTCGCAAAAAAAAAAATAATGACTCCAGTGGAGTAAGGAAAATCCACCTTTTTGACACACATGTAAGGATCATCAACTTCCACAATGTCTTTCACTCTGAAAATGTTTTTGCTAGTTTTCAAAAGCCTACTTTCAAATTAAGAACTATATACTGTATAACTTTGCATGACTTGTGAAATGACTTCAAGAGTTCATCCTCGACTGTGTTCCCATTGAAATTGTCTCATAGAAATCATAACTTTGGATCATAACTGCTGGTGTAATTCCTGCAGCATAAATACATAGTTTGGTGCATTTGCCAGAGCACCTGCTCTTCTTATGCCCAGCATTCCATACTGATAGAAATGAGCTTAAGAAAAATTTAAAAGTGTTGGAATTCAATGAAGAGACTTTCTGAAATCATAGAGCGTCAAGATAAACTGTTGGCCTTGTATGATTTCTCATCAAAGATTATCTCTAAATTGTTCATTCAACTGAACATCATCTGGAAACAGGCTGAAGACCTTGTGCTTTAAATTGGGTTCAGCAACTGCGGCAATTGCTATAATTCTGGCTTATGCTGCAATTCTTGTTATTGATATTTTGTTTTCAATGTCAGGGAAAGAAGGGGGTGTACGCATACACATCAGTTTTACAGTTGTACATTGTGGAATGTTATTTTCTTTTATTTCAGTATTTTTCTTTTTATTCAGTAAAAAAAATGTGTTTCCCATTCTGAAGTGATTGAATGCGTTTGAATGGATTTGAGTTGGGTGGGGAGGGGCTTTGGATGGGGGAATGTTGTTGATTTAATGAATGAACAGAACACTTCATTTGCTGCTTTTCAGCATTCACAAGGTTCAATCAAGATTTCCACAACCAAACCCCCTTCCCACCCAACCCAAATTCACTCAATGACATTTAATCACTTCAGAGCAGAAAAGCACAAATTGATAAAACAAAAATTGTTGATTGAATTTTGTGAAGACTGAAAACCAGTAAATAAAGCTTTCTGTTCATGCATTCATAACTTCCAATGAGAGATAGGAAAAATTAAATCCACCCACTTCAAAACACCTGATGCTACAATTGTCAAATTCCACAATTTTCTTCCACTCTGAAAATTTGTTCACTCCTTCCCAAAAATCCTCTTTTCATGAATTAAGAACTATAATTTTTGGAATTTTTAACTCGTTTCGAGACTACAGTACTGCTAAACTGTGTTCCCATTGGAATCGTCTCTAAAAAAAAAAAAAAGTCATGACGTTTTGAACAGAAAGGAAAAAAAATTAAATCCATCACCACATCTACTTCAACGATTTCTTCCACTTTGAATTTATTTATTTTTTATTTGTTTCCAAAGTCCCTTTTTCAAATTTCAACACAGTACTTTGAATGACCATGAATTAATGGACAGAACCCTTTATTTGCCGCTTTTCAGCGTTCACAAGGTTCAATCAAGATTTCCACAGCCAAACCCCCCTTCCCACCCAACCCAAATCCACTCAATGACATTCGTTCACAAGGTTCAATCAAGATTTCCACAGCCAAACCCCCTTCCCACCCAACCCAAATCCACTCAATGACATTTTAATCACTTCAATGACCATTTTCACAAGTTCCGAGAATCGATATTGATCAGAGTTGAAATGAAAAAAAAATAGATGACGGTCAACGAACCACTTCCGCGCACAGACTGACTGACTCGACTGACTGACTGACTGGCAACACTGCCACGTTTTCCTTCTCGCGGACCAACTGCTGAACTGCGCCTTCCCCGCTATAACGCACATCTACTACTGCTGTAAACGTCGGAATGGGCGACAGAAAAACTCTGGTCGACGGTATACGAGCGAAGCAATGCCCGAGACAAGGGGCATTTCAAAAATTGATGGCAAACTCGTGGGGACGAACGAGATGACGTCAACACTAGCTGAGGAAAATATTTACAGTTTCCCGAAAGAAAAAAAAAAAGAATTTGTTCATGGAACTTGAGCTGCCGCCTAATTGTTCTCAAGAAAAGGGAGAATCCTGCCCATCAATAATCAGCTGTATTTTACATTTTGTAATCTGCAAAAATGTTTCAGTTTAACGTTTGAATGACTTGATTGTGTATACTGAGGTTTTTCAGAAGAATGGCGGATTCAGTCAAATTTTAAATGGGCAGGACCCTTGACATTTTGCTTCTCAGTCGTCATTTTCAACCTTTTGGTGGATTGCGCCACATTGACAACATAAACAATGTTTATATAAGTACCGTGTATCGAATCTTGATTATTGTCCCATTTGACATTCGAATATAGGTGGGAGTTCCACAGGAAAACTCGTTACAACGAACTTCTCAGGGTAAATTAAAAAATATACGTCAACAATTCAATCATTTCAAGATTCCCTACAAAGAATATTTAATTCAGGAATTGGGCAGTCTTTCCATTCCGCACAAATCCGACCATTTTTATGAAGTGCATGATAAATCTTTAAACCAAAATGAAATTTATAACAGACAAAGTGAAACAATTTGTAAAAAAAATTAAACCCAGAAGCAGTGTCAGATAAATTCCCTGATTCAATCCGCTTTTTATTATTTTACAAATTTTTTTTAAAGAATACTTTGTTAAAATTTCATCAATAAAACGTTGGGAGCAAAATTTCAACGTTTGAAACCAACTTGAAAAAATACATATGTATTGAATCTGGACACTTAGTCGCGACATGTTGTAGAACTGTTTCCATCACATTTCTAACACGACTTCGGAAAAAGCCGTTTAAAAAGAATTCGTTCTATAACAGGTTTTTACCAGGACTAGGCATATTATTTTTTCCGTTAATATCGCAATACTGTAATAAACACAGTACATAAAAGACGGATTTTACTTCTTTCAAAGGATGGTAAATGGGAAAATCAACCGCAGTTTTCCCTTCAGGAATAAAAAATTACATCAAAATTCGTCCAGGTCGAGGAACAAAGAAAAAAAGGCCTGCCATACTTTCGAGTCTCCAATGAAAATTTAATTTATCATGCATTTATTGTAAAATTTGCATGCGTTTTTCTATAAAAACACACACACACAGAATTATTAATCGATCATCGTTGAGATTCAGAGTTCGAAATTGACCCTCTCACGCGAATGTCCTCGACTGCAAGACATTCGCTGCTTCTACATAGATGTCGCATGAAATTTTCAAAATTTCGACTTACAGTACCGAAATTAAGAACTGTGTAGGTTGAACGTGGTTCCTATGGATCATCTGATGCAAGATTGAAAAATATTATACAGTACTGCAAGAAGTGGAATTAGTTATTTCAGGAGATTCATTTTT
>CAJPEX010005986.1:0-11467 GCA_905338405.1 Notodromas monacha | reverse complement strand
AACCCGGAAGCGGATAGGGCACCCGGTTTACCGCATTGCGGTAAACCGGGTCAAGAACAAAGAGAACCATTTCCGGCAGCGATCGCCGGCTCCCGAAGCCTGCGGGGCTTCGGGAGGAAGAATTATTACATCTGGAGAGCTGGAACCGAGCACTGGTGAATCTGCCTGTGTGTGGAATTATTCTCTGCGTCCTAGCGCGATTACGAGTACCTCTGGGTACTTTGTGTCCTTCTGTGGTTGTGTGTTTGGATAAAGCTGCTTACTCTAAAGGGACTCTGTTAAAGAGGATCCGGCCGTTAAAGGCTGAGTGACTGCGTTTTATTCTCTCCTCTAATTTGTCATTAATCGGCCTGACAAGTACTGATGTACAATGTTCTCATGATTTTCTAGAGCACGTCAATCCTGTGCTTCCCTCTAGTGGTTTTTTTTTTAAAACAAAGTTTGGGCAGTATGCAGCAATGTATGCATGGTTTTTTTTTTTTTTACCTTTTCCAGACAAAAGGCAGTTTCTGTACGTTTCTCTTTTCTGTATCTGAAAGTTGAGTAAAATATGTACAGTAAATGTACAGTATTGACTTGAATTTTAGAGGACTTTCATTAATTATTGTCCCAATTTAGGAATGGATTGAATGTTCCCATTGAAGTGTGTAAAATTTAATATAATGTCAAAATTCAAAACTAATTTTTGAAATAGCATGGGAAAAATTGAATTTATCCTGCAATGAAAATCTAATTTCAATGACTTTTCAATTCCTGTATGCATAACATATGAACTATTCATTTGTATGCTCCAGTGTAAAAATTTTGCCCATGTCAATTTAAAATTGTTCTAATATCAGCTGTTCAGCGATAGAGAACAGCTTTGTTCAACAATTCACAGCCATCAGTCCATATCCAACTTTTATTTCAGAAGCTCAAAATAAAAATCTGAAGTTCCAAAAAGTCTTTAAAAAATTCAGCAATACTGTACCAAAAACTGTAGATGCTAAAATTTTCACAATAAATGACGAATTTGCTCTCCTTTGATGTCCATGAGAGCATACAATTCTGTGGGAATGATTCTACGTCCAAAGGAACCGTATTAATATAATTATTACTTGTTAATCCACGCGATGACTGAAAAATGGAACTGCATCATATTAACTTAGTGGGTTTCATTTCCAGGATATCGTGAATCTTGACTAGATGTCACTGATGATATGAGTGTTGCATGCTTCAGTGGAAGCTTCTGGTATGACAATACTGTACTGTACACTGATCTCAGAATCGCGGTGGTTCAAGTGAACGGCCGAAATGAAGCCCCTTTCAATCCCACGACCAACTTTGTATAATGGTCTCATTCCCGCGTGTGCAGCCGCATTGTTTTTCTACGTATTCACAGCCGACAAAGCAGTTGTTCAAACTCCCTCGGTGATAATCTCGACCACCAACGCGTCCATCATCCAGCACGATTTATCAACCAGAGTTTATTGCCGCGGCGACTCGTTCGTCACACGGAGATGCACTATCTTCAACCTCTGCGTCAGCCCTCAGCGCGACACCTTTATATTCTTGACTTCTCCGCAATCGCAAATAGTTGGCGTTCCACGAGAAGAGGTCGCTCGCTCCGACAGGCTGCTCGACGCTTCTTCCATCGCTGACCATAACATGATGCACCTGGTCTACACAACCCTGCCTTTGGAAATGGCATCCCAATTGAAAATGCGATTCATAAACGAATCTGTGTTCATCATGAATCCCTTTTTGCCTTCGAACATGGCCCACACTCTCCTGGACGACCTCATCCCGTTATTCTTCACGTACGACGAATTATGCTTTGGCGACATCTATGCGTGCATCGAGAAATATCGATTGGTGTTGCTGCGTGCCCATGCGAACTACGCGCAGCACCCGCACAGTCCGCTCTATGCCGCGTTCTCGCGAAGAAGCATATGGAATCTGGCGCATGATGAGTTCGATGACGGTGATTACGTGTGCTTTTCACGCGCGGAAGTCGGACTCCGGAAGGACGTGAAATACTACGACTTCGCATCCGCAGCAGCCGAGTATGAACAGCCGATGGACTCCAGTTTGGAGCCGGAAGATACGGAAAGGTTCGTGAAATTCATTGAAAAGCGGCTTTGCGAACTGGCCCCGGGAAGTGAAGTGTGCACGCAAGCGACTTGTGCGGTGGATCCTAACGCTGCGAAGGTTCTGGTGCTAAATCGTCAAAAGACCAGACGGATTTTGAATCTTGACGAGTTGGTGAATTTATTGGAAGATATGTATGCTGACGACGGCAATGCTGGGCGCAAAACTGTGGAATTAGTGTCACTGGAAACGCATTCATTGATTGACCTGATCTGCAAGACGAAGACGGCTAAAATGATCATCGGAGTCCACGGAGCATTGATGAAGTTGGCGTTTTTCTTGAAACCCGGAACTGCTGTCGTGGAACTTTTTCCGTACGCTTTGAATCCAGATAACTACCAAATTTTCAGGTAAGTTCTGCATTATATTCGTTGAAAGAGGCAATACTGTAAAATAATGCTGGTGCCGTAATGTACTGCTGTAAAAGTTATTGTACCTCTCGCGGAAGCGATGGGATTCTAAGCGATTGTTGCTGGTTGTACGAAATCCTCCTCGAGTCGCGGATATATCCGCACAGTAAATTTAAAAAAAATCAAGATACAAAGATGAAATGAAAAAAGGAAACAATGACTGGCTCGGCTGACTGATGTAACTGATCACATTATCAGCGAAGTAACGGACGCGTGAAATTATGAATGCTTTACCATCTGTACAAATAGTACAATACTTCAATACAAAATCCTGAATGATCCATTGTTCCTCAAAGAGGTTCCATTCTATCACAATCACTTGTACAATATTTGAGCAATTGAATATTGACCCATTCCTGACCTGCTGTGGGTCCCATTTGGACCTTGAAAAAAAAAATATGCCTCCTAACAAAAATATGAACTGAAAGAAAATTATTCCAAAAATGTGCATATATGCTCTGCAATGAAGTTATGTACAATAAGTCACCTCATATGACTATTTTCTTGAATTTTTATCATGACAGGAGCATGTTTTCTAAACCAAACTCACATACAAATTGAAAGCATGCTTTTGGGGAATCAAGAAAAGTAACATTCTGCTGCAGCTAAAGTCAAAAATGTATTTCTGAATGCAAAGACACATTCTGCTTCATTTTTAAATTTTTTGATAAATCACAACAGATGAACCCTGATCTCTAAGTTGGGCTCAAGGTAGGTAGCATGTAAAATCAATTTCCTGAAAGGGATTCAAAAAGGGGTCTTCTTTTGGAATCTTGGATATAACAAACTGCTGGGCTGAGACTACAGAAACAAGAATAAAAACACAAGAAACACTTGAAATAGCTTTAAAATTAGATTCTGAAAATTTTGATCAAAGTACTGTAGAATGAAGATATTTTGAATGGGAAAAGTTTGAAGATACTCCCGAAATTTTAAACGTCATCCAGCAGCAAGAAAAATGTGAAAAGTATTTTGGTAATATGTTGAATGATGATCGGAGTTTTTATGGTCTTTTAGAAGGAAAAAACCTTCAGAATTTTTCAGATAACTGTCAAAAATGGGTATATATCTAGTTCTTGGCGACATTCTAGCATCACAAATGCATAAAAAATTAAAGTTTATACTCAAATGTAGCTCACAATACAGTATTAAATTTTTTCCAAAAAATGAAGAAACATAATGTTTCGGTATAATAAACGCTTTTCTCGTGGCAGTAAAAGTAAACACTGTAGTATACCAGGTATGTACCCCATTTGTGGATCTGGTTTCAGATTCAAACATTTGGCAACATTTTGACTCATAAATTGCAAAGAAGAGAAATTCCTGCTTAGTATTGTGACTTGGAAGCCTCCACAGAATTTTGCATGGTACAGTCAAACCTCTCTAAATTGAAATTCAAGGGACCAGGAAAAAAAATTAAACTTTAATATGGAGGTTTAAGGTTTTGAATCAGGGAAACCAGCATTTATGTTCTGGGAAACATAGAATAACAATTGCCAGAAATTGTGAACTAAGATATTCTGGGCCTTTAGTTGCTTCTTGAATGAATTGAAAGGATGATGAAGTTGGATGCAAGGGTTCATTGGCCAAATTAGCCTTTCCCATCCTTTCAGAACACATTGTTAATTTTTCATTGTTTTTCTTTTTCCTGTTTCAAGAAAATAATAGCCAAAGGGCCCCAGAAAATGTGATTTCAGAAGAGAAGCCTTTAAGTCAGAGAGGCTTTTATATTGCATTGTTTCAAAGGGAATTCTGACCAGGACTTGAAAAAAGGGGATGTATTGACTGAGGGAGGTTCAAGTTACAGTTGAACCTCTCTAAGTCAAATTTCAAAAGACCAGCAAAACATTTGACCTAAAGAGGTTTTGACTTAGAAGGGTTTTTAATTATAGATATTTGAGCTGCAATAGAAATCCTTTTTGTTCTGGTAAATATAGAAAAATTTCCCAAAATTAAAAATGGTTATATTTTGGGGCTTAAACTGCTTCTTAAATGAGTTGAAAGAATGCTGAACTTAGATGCAGGGGTTCATTTGCCCAATTCAGTCTTTCACAACTTCCTTTTAAAACACATTAATTTCTGTTTCATTGCTTTTTTCTTTCTTGTGTCAAGAAAATAATAGCCAACAGGCCACAGAAAATTCAAATTTTTGAGTTTTGAGGGGAATAAGCCTTTGCCTTAGGGAGGCGTTTAATGTATTGTTTCTAAGGGGACTCAGATGGGGACCTGAAAAAAATTTTGACTTGGGGGTATTCACTTATAGGGAGGTTTGAGTTATTGAGGTTCACCTGTATCAGGTTCAACTGTGCCAGAAATTTGCATATTTTGTGAATTTTTGCACCATGTCACTAGAGAGTGTTGAAAAGCATATTTTGTAGGTCAGGATAAATTCTCGCAATGTGCATTACATCATTAGGTCAAAACCATCGCAAGTGAAAGATGATTTCCTGCCCCGGCACGCATGAGCCCCAAAGGAAAAGTAAAACCCTCGACTCATAATAATTAACTTCTCATGGAACCATTCCCCCTCTCTCTCTCTCTTTTCGGTTGAACAGGACCATTTGCGAGAAGCTGAAAGTCCGAGTGAGATACTGGTCCTGGGCCAACACCAACCGCAACCACACCATCTACAACGCCGACTTCCCGCACCCGGGTGTCATCACTCACCTTTCCCACCAAGACCAACTCCACATTCAAGAAATGACTCAAGTTCCACGACTGGATTGCTGCAATGACAAACGCTTCCACTACTGGCTGCATCGCGACAGCATCGTCGACACTGAGACTCTAGCGCCGATTCTGATATCCGCGTTGGATTGGACGCGGGATAATGAAGAGCAGCAGCAGCGAGCACCTCAATCTACGGTGGTTGTTCCAGCGCCGGAGCAGTTGAGGATCGATTTCGATGGGAGTAGTGAACGAATTATTGTGACTTGGAAGCCTCCGCAGAATTTCGCAGTGTACCAGCAGAAATTCGCGTACTTGGTGAATTTCTTGGATAATGTCACTGGGGTGTTGAAGACGTTTGTTGTTGGTGTTCCAAGGGTTGATGTGCCTTATGATAATAAGCCATTGAATAATACAATGGGAGAACAATCGCTGCTCATCAGTGTTGAAGTTGTGCCCAGCAATGGTTTGATGGCTGTTGGACGCAAAGCTTATTTGGCTGTTATCATTTGAAGAAATATGGATGCAGCATTTGCTTGTTTCTTTATTTATTTATTGATTTTTATTTCAGCTTGAACATTTCTCTGAGAATTCTTTGTTGTTTTCCTTATTGGCAATCCTGCAGCTGTATTAATACAGGTGGACCCTCTCCAAAACAAAGCTCAAGGGACCAGAAGCAAATGTACTGTAGAAAATCACTTTAACATGAGTAGAGAATCCTGTGGAACCAAACAATAATTTGTAATGCAGAGAAAATCTTTTTTGACAAGATTGTTGTACAGAGAGTCCATCTATATGTATTCTCCTGTATTCCTCTGTTGTTGGCCTGCATCCAAAGCACATCAGTTACTGCAGGCTATTAGTAATTGAAGGGGCTAATCATGATTTCATAAATTTGTTGACCCAAAATGTCTGTGCCATCAATTTTAAGCATGAAAACATCAATGCATTGATTAGCAAAGTTTGACTAACTGTGTTCAAAATTCCAACGGTGGCAGACAGTCACAGAGGCACTTCATTTCTCTAGACAACTTCAGTTTTTTTGAACAACCATCATTTTAAAGAAAAGTATATAGTCCCTCTCTAGAGGAATGTCCACTATATTATTCAAGAATAAAAACTACTGGTTAACATGAGAAAATGGTGCAAAATACCCAACATGGGAGGCATCTGATGTTCAGGGTACAGCTGTATTGAGTATGTGTGAGGTTAGGTTAGTTGGGTGGTCAGTTCTTCAGCCCAACCCTTCCAAAAAATGTGAGGTGAACTCTGCATAGTAGCTGTTGGGTAACTCTTCCCAATATCAGAAAAAGTGAATTGCCCAACACAGTGGTCTCGAGTTGAGGTGAGTTCTTGTGGTCGGAAACAGGGTTGTGAGATATTAATGATTTCTGTGTTTGTGGCATTTTCAGGTGTAGCAGTGATTGGAGCGTAAAGGGCGACATCTTACGGTCCCTGACACAATCCAATCAACCCACCAGTCAAGAAGTCGGGTTGGGAAGGTTTTTTACACTCCACTTGAGACGTATCATCGACAACCCATTGAGAAGGGTTATAGTCTTTTTCACTTAACGGGTTGTGTCACCAGTGTACCCATGGTGTAAGTTGCAGAAGTTTTTTGCCAGTCCACCAAAAAGTGCCTTCCACATATTAAATTTATCAAATGTTAATGCAGCCTGTTATCTTAATCTGAAATTTTGGAAAGACTGGGGTAGTTGGAATTATCTGATGAAAAATAAAAGTTGACTTTTCTCCTGCTGGGAACACTTCTGACAAATTTTCAAAAGCTGAAGAACATTACTTCAAGTTTTCATTCTGAGAAACTTTCTCCAACCTCAGCTTTCTAATTTTCTGATGACATTCCACTACAGCTGCTTCATTGGTTATGGAATTAAAATTTGCAATAACACTCTTGTTTGAAGGACTTTATGCTGGCAGGTTGAAAAAAAAATTAGCAGGAAATTTTTTTTTATTCTGCTGGTCAGCAGAAAATTTTATGAAAATTTGCCAGTCTGTGGGCACAAAAACGTTGAGAACCACTGGTCTAAAAAACTAAGGGTCCAAATAAATATTCTGTATATAAGGCAAGGCACCACAATGTATTCAAAATGAACTGCTGAAATGCAGTCTTAGGAACAATGGTACTCCCTTCAAGCATCCATGCAGTTGACCAAAATACAGGTGGTACCTCACAATTTGACATCCAGCAATTCAACCATCCCACAATTCTCAAATTTGCATGGAGGTTGACTTGCAATTCAGCCCTTTCCCCTCAATTTGACCTGCTTTGGCCACTTTGTTTTGCATTTTTTAACATATTTTTAAATTTCACAGATTGTCGAGCAAATTTTACCAATTTGCAATTTGACCCTAGTTTGGCAATGGATTATGGAGGTACCACCTGTACTGTACTTTACCTACTTTGCTTTAAAAAAAATGAAAACAAGTACCAGCAGCTCAATACATAAAAAAGAGAAAAAAAGGAGGCAAGTATAATTTCGATGCCCAGAGGGCGGGAAGGCACCATGATGGTTGGGCCGCGGCCTGAGGGGGACTTGTGACACACGAAAGCCCAAGCAACTGGGTTAGGTACTTAAGGAAACTTTGGACCGAAGTGAACCCAGGCGATTTACTCCTCGCCAGGGTCAGAGCAGAGGCCGGGCGCGTAGAGGCCAACGGAGAGTAGATGCAGCATTATATTCATCAAACCAGTTCATTGTGTATGCAACGTGTGTATAGATGGCCGCGACCTGCACTAGTCTATTTACTTGAGAAAACTATAGAGCATTCACAGTGATTCTCTTGTTATCATTATTTTTTTCTGGAAAACTTGTTGTCGTTTTTTTTGGACTTTCAAAAATTGACAGATACCTCTTGTATGAAGGCAGTGGCTTTTTGAAAGCACAAGAGGCCCTTTTCTTCAGTATAAATATGAGTGCTGAGACTGCTGAAGTGCTGAGTGCTTCAATGTGAATGAACTTACCATACTTTTTGATGGAAGAATTGAATCAATTTATCATAATTTCTGAAGAAAAAATAATCAATTCATCATGATTTTCAGTACAAGATAAAAATTGGCATACTTTTCCGAAAAAGAAAATAAATCAAGTTATCAAATTTTTTTATGAAATAAAAATTAAATTTTCCACTGTCAGAGCAAGTAAAAAAAAACAAATTTAGTACACATTTTCGTGGAGGTAAGAAATCAATTTACCATAATTTTGATGAGAGGAGAAAAATCAATTCACAACACTTTTCAGGGCAATATTAAAAAAGTACCCTGCAGACCTTTTCAGTCAAAGGAAATAAATATATTTATGACACAGGCAAGTCTTAATATCAAATATTTGATTATATGAGTAATATCTGACTATATACATCAAAATATGCAGCAGTTTCCATAGCAGAAAACAAATCTCTACTGGATTTTTCTTTTTAGTAATTTTTAATGCCAACTTGCTAAGAACTGTGAATAATTACTGTGATTAAATAAAATGTGTTGAAACAAAGCATTTGGGACCTTGGAAAAAGCCTTGTTATAAATAAAAAGTCTTTATGACTTATAACCAAATTTAAATGACACATTAGTGGCTATTGAGCAGGAACTTTGAAAAACAAATTCATTTATTGTGAGTAATAATTCTTTGCTTAAAAAAAAGTGTGTTGTAAAACGCGATTCCACTGTGATATTTACTACACTGCTTTCAAAAATTGAAAGCCTGAAGGAAAACTCTTATAATTTCAAGGACAATAAAACTGGAAAATCAGCAAAAAACAATTACAGTGGTTGCAATTAATGTAAAGAATCTGAAAATATTAAAATGCTTTGCATTTTGTCTATGGGCTTTGACATACACTTTTTCTCACTGAATGGTTTGTTACCATTATGGAATTTTTTTAATGCTTCTTTTCATGTGCAGTATATGCATAATTTGCAGTTTTCCACTAAATGGCAGTAAAAAAAAATCATATGTGGTATATAAAAATTCTATATAAAGTATATGCATGGGGTGAAGTTTTTCAGGAAGAAATTTGTTGAAATTGATTGCAGTCAATATACAGCATGCACATACTTGAAATTTCTTTTGAAATCTACAACTATTCCGCCTAAATAACCACCCACACTGAATCCCTTTCCAGTTGAAAATTCTTCAAGATGTTTGATCATTTTAAAAATTATTTGTCCAATCGTCCTGTTTATTCAAAAAAATTCGAGCGACCCCCTTTTCCCATCCAGCAATGACATGAAGTTGTTCCCCTGTCCCCTCATACCTCAAAACAAGTTTCCAATGCTCCACTATTCGGTTACAGTATTTTCATTGAAAAAAAAAAACAACTGCCAGGTTTTGTTTGCGTGTACAGTACTGTGGAATAAGACTTCGTGTAACTCAGAAAAATTCCCATTTTTGATAAGTCTGCTCGATTAAAAAAATGTTTTGAGTCCCAATAGGAAATTTTTTTAATTAAGCGCTGAGCATAATTTGAAAATCATTTCAATTATTAAAAAATTAAATTCATTAAACCATCCATCTGAGTATTTTCTTCTTTTCCATTTCTTCCTGTCAGAAAAAAAGAAGCCCGTTTGGTTTGTGACGTTTGATTTTTCTGAATTGTTTGCTGCCCTCAATTAACCCCTGGGGGTGTTGAAACCACAGAAATGCTGTCAGGAAAGCTGCAAGAATTGGCCTTTTGAATTTTTTTTTTATATTTTCCTCTTGAAGTTCAAAAGGGCAAAAAAGACATAAAAGCTGAATGGAAACTGCTCTTGAAGGCCCTTCTAAAAGTTAGAAGAGCACAAGTAAAATCTGCAAAAAAAAAGTATTGGTATCTTTCTCTCATCCAAAGCTAATGCATGCATTAATGTCTGGGAAGGTGGGAATCAAGATACATTTGAAGATTTTTATGATCAGCATAAGGAAGGGTGTTGGAAAGAAAAGTCATCAGTTTTCAAAGACTTGAATTGAACTTGACTTGGGGTATGTATGTATATGTCTGACATATAATCTTCTGGTATCTGCAGCATGCTTTGATTTGACCATCATATGGTCCCTGAGAAAAAATGTGCCATTTAAAAAATTTTCCAGAGGCTGTCTCACATTTGAACATTATTCCATCAAATATCTGAATGTAAAATATAATGTCCAGCATCAATTTTTGTCAGAAATCTTAGACATGGTGCATGGAATACCAATCATTCTTCTCATCATGAGCTTACTCTGCTTACAACCCTGTCCACTACATTGTTTGCTTGGGGTTCATTTGTATCAATCATTGATTTCATTTGCAAATTAAAGTTTTTAAAAACAACTAATAGTTGTTGCTGAAGACTATTAAGAGATAGATTTAAAAACCTTTCCCAACGTTGCAGATTAATTCAAAACATGAGCTTTAACACACAAGCTTTTGGATGTGCAGGATTCAGTAGAAAATATTTCTCTTCAAGTGGAAGATTTACTGTCATGGATAAATCAAAATTCAGCAATCAGTCCAGGTCTGGGTGGAGATTTCCTAACAAATGCCTTAATTAAATTTTGTCAGTTTTTCCAAACACAAAATAAATCAGCAGCTTTTTTCTGGGACAAAAAATTGACATAGATTAAAGGCCAGAAAAAGACATGATGACTTTCTAGTTTTAAAGACCTTTTATTAATTATTTGCTGCTGACCTTGGGCAGTAAGTGGAAATTGAATGTTTTTATAATGGTTTGTTATTGGCCAACAAAGTGGAAGTTGAATGCAACTCAAGGTTTAGTGGGGTGCAAGAGTTTAGTGCACAGTTGACTGTAAAATCCATTATTAGCACTGTATTACAAAGTTTTTCCAAGTATTTTTACTTCATCAATTTCTGAATTCAAATAACAAGATTGGTGCAATTTTACAAAATTTATTGGTGGAATACATTCTACAAATGTTTCTCATCATTTTCAGAAACAGCTCATTAATTAGCTTCACACTCAAATGATATAAAGCCTTTGGAAAACTTGAAAAATCAATTAAACACATTATACATTACAACCTTTCTCATTAACTAAATAAAACTCATCATTTTGAAATTTCATCATTATTAGTCATCATTTCCTATCCTAAAATGTTCATTCAGCAGAGATATTTTGGTGCTTGTTCTCATTCTTGAGATTTATACCTGAGTTTAACATCTGCTAAAAAAATATTTAATTCTCAGGCAGTGTTACCTTAGCCTTTGTAATGGTCAATTTTAGATGGAGAACTACATTTCCCTTCTCCTTGCATAGATGTCACTGA
>CAJPEX010005985.1:0-14194 GCA_905338405.1 Notodromas monacha | reverse complement strand
GTTAATTTGTGTTGCTAAAATACACCGTTCGAGGAGACCTAGTCTCGGCCGCAAACGGCCTATTGTGCCTTCCTTTATTTCCTAAAAACTTTTAACTCTTTGTCTTGGTTCTTTGGAGCCACTGACAGTGTCAAACAGAACTGTTCATTCAAGTGTTAATGCAGCTCAAAATTTCACCCCGGGCAGACGAGAAAGTGCCTAATTTGACAAAATATGAAATCGTTGAACTTCTCTGAAACCAAAGTACTGAATAAATTACGCAATTCTGAATATCTCAAAAAGTTTCTGAAGGTCCAAAGACTCAGATACTATATTTCTCAATGCAATATTACTAGGATCTGGATGGGGCCAAAAACGTCTATATATACACGCAATGACAACGTAAAAGGAAAGAAATTGGTGGTCCCGATTGAATACATTCTCATGACATAGTCTGTTTTCCCCCTCATTTATACAGTACGTATGAGGAAAATCGGCCCGGGAAAATTTACAAGAACATATAAGGCAGGAAGCAATACAAAACAATCCTTTCCGATAATAAAGTATAATCTGATATAAATTTTGATTTGATATCAGTATCAGGAATATTCTGAGATCTCCTTTCTGTTTGACCGTGCAGCACCGAAGTAAGTTGAAACATAACCAAATGTTATTTAAGGACCCCAATCCTTATCCAAGGTGTGTGCTTTGAACAACTGTGAGCAAGACTCATATGTTAGTAAGAAAATATGTATACAGTACTTGCATTTCGTCGGTTTTCTTTCTTTTTTACAACCCGCCCAGGCTGAAAATAACTAAACCTCATCTTGCAATTTTACAATGTTTAACAACAGATGTTCTTCCAATAAACTGTTTTGGCTCAATCTCATGAGGTAATGAATGCTATCCGTAAGAATTTCAGCGAAGAATTTCATCCAAATAACTGTATTTAGCTTGCCCATTACATAAAAGAATGCACAATCCGATCATCAAGTGTTCCCCGTTCCATTGATGTTTCAATTCAGCGTGATGATATTCTACAGAGTTCTGCATGCAGCAGACCGAGTATGTTGCAAAATTGGTCCATCAAAAAATTCATTCACCACGATGATGTAGGAATGGCTCCATCACGCAACGATAGTTGTTAAACGTTACAAGGCTGGCTGAAAATATCTTTCAAAGTTCCTTTGATACTTTCCCCGTTCAATATCGCGCATTTGGAAAGTTCGGAATAATTTCAAGATGCAGCAACATTCACGAGAACTTTATAAAAGCTCCTCGGTCGGCATATGAAACCCTCGTTTCCTTCCGCGCCCTCGAGGCGTCGCGTTCTGGAGCTTACGCGTATCCGCAATCGCGTCTGCGGCCTCAATTCCGCCGCCGGATGAACGGGGGCGGAAGGCGACAAAACGCAAAAGACCGCCGTTCAAACGGCGGCGTGATGTAGAACCGAATAATCATCATCTCCGACTATAGCCTTCCTTCTATTCTTCCGCCGTCGCCTTGTTTTCTCGCTGCTAGGATGCACTTCGGCGCTTCCCCGTCGCAGATGTAGCCTCTTTGCTTTTCTGTCTTTATTCATGTCATCAAAGTCCGGTGCGGCTCATATCATGTTGTGGTATCCTGACCGCTGTTTCAAAAGGGGGAAAAAAAGTCCTTCATGATGGGACCCTGAATCCCATTCCTCCGAGAGAGGAGAAAAACAAATGGTGAAAATTAGCGCATTATCTGACGCAATCGGATTTTTATTCATTTTATTTTATTAACATTGGAAATTTGAAAAGGAGTGTACTGCACTTAGAATTATCATGTCGCTTGGGGTTAGATATTGCGGAAGATAAAAGATCAGAGAACTACAAGATTTCATCTGTTTCTCAACGACTTTCTTTTTGTGCTGGGAAATTCAACAGTTACTTAGCCAGTTTTTTTTTTTTCGCAGTGCCCAGTTCATTCAAAGTTTTTCTTTATAGTTTCATGAATGCATCTCCTGTGCTGAAAGGTGCTTCAGTTGAGCTGGTTTTGCGTGTGACAAAACCACGAAAAAAAAGCTTACCTAAAACAGAACATGTAACAAGAGACACTGTAAACCCTAGATTCTTACACTCAGTTTAACTTTTTGAAGTCGTCACTATGGGCAGCGAAGTAAATAACAACGGGGGACGATAATTTTTTCGCTAAATTTTGCGATGTCAAAATTTTGTCCGATGTGCGCTTGCTTGAAATTTTCTGGGGATATTTTATTTATCCAAATCAAGCATCGTTTGCTGAGGACTTGGAAGAATTTCTCCTGTATATATCCGGGGTCGAACGAAGAAACAAAGACAAGCTGGAAATTTCTTTCGCTTCACACCCAAAAATTCGGGTATACAGAGTTGAATCGAATTTATCACACAAGACAATTGAAAATTTATGAGGATCTTGTTGAACAGAAATGCTGTGCTGTACAGTACTTTGAACAACGAGGTAACCTTTTCAGTGAAAAAGATTCGGAGCTTTTTCATATTTTTCATCCGAAAATTTCTACAAAGCTATGTCCGTTTTCTGGCAGTCCTAAAAACATAATGATGATCGCTGAAAACAAAACAAAAAAGCCTAGTTTAAATAAAGAAGGCGTCGGCGGGCGGAACCGCGCAAAAAGGCGGAACCAAGCAAGAATAAACGAGGATTTTTTCGCAAATAAAAAAAAAAAGCGCAAAGGCGACCGACTCGCGCGATCCAAAAATGAGGGAAAGTTTGAGAAGAGACTCAAAAATAAAATTTAAAAAAAAAACGAAGCAGAAAGGGCGGAAAAATCGGAGTGCGGCGGCAGCCCGTCAAAACAGCCCAACTCGTGATGCCTTTCCTCCCTTGCTTGGGTCCTTTGCTCTCTCTTCTGCCTTTTCATTTCTTTTTTTTTTCTCTTTCCAGGTCAAACAACACGGCGGTGACCACAAAGGGAGTACGTCCGAGGTACTCGAAATTTACAAATGTCCAACTTTTGTTCTTCCCTAACGAAGTTTGAGCGGGCAATCAGTTTCCTCACACGTTGCGCACTCCGATTACTCTTTGCCTCGTCCCGTTTTCTGCGAAACATTTGTTCGACCATCTTTCGTGTATATGGCAGAAATGTTTTCCACCGCATTCATCATGACTTTTCAGGATAAAAAAAATTCCTAACGAATTTTAAAACCCTTTTCAATTTGTAAGCTCGATCCTCAATTTTATGAAGCTGATTGATACGCGTTCAGTACTTTCAAGTCTTGCTCCTCAATGTTTTGTGACTACGGGTGTTATTCAAAAGGGAAAGATAGTCTTCATGCTATTGATTACGCTGGAAACTCCGTTGCGGCTGTCCGAAATGCAGCCAAATTCCATGGAACGTATAAATAATTTATTCCAACTACAGTGCATGGTGTTTTCTTGCGTGGAGCGTTTGTTGTTGAGACCCAAAGATTTACGCTGGAAACTCCGTTGCGGCTGTCCGAAATGCAGCCAAATTCCATGGAACGTATAAATAATTTATTCCAACTACAGTGCATGGTGTTTTCTTGCGTGGAGCGTTTGTTGTTGAGACCCAAAGATGAGGAAACAATTGGTGCATCAAGAGTTTCCTATGATGTCAGAATGTCCCTAAGTTGAATGTCCCTTTCCCTTAGACTTCAATTCTAATGTATTTAATTGGTTCTCCTTGTTGTCAAAAATTAGAAATGAGTCTTCAAAAAATTGATGAAAATTGTTTCCCTGAAGTTCAAGTTTCAGAAAGCAACAGTGCAGAACAAAACCAAATAGAATCTGATCTTTTGGTATCAAAATGAGATAAAAAAGCAAAGAAAAAGAATAAGTCTCGCCAGAATATGCACATATGATGGAAAAGAAACTCTGAAAAAGGAGGGACAAAATCAGCTAGCTTTTGATTATTAATTAGAGTGAATTTATCATGGAATATGTTTTTCAATTTTTGTGGATATAAATAGCTTGATTTCTTCAAAATGTATAAACATTTTAAAAATAAGATGGTTCAATTTTTCGGGAAATTTTCAGAAGTGTCCCTAACTCAAGCCAATGTCTGGATGTCAGGCCTGATTTTTTGATTTTCAAGTGTCCGCAATTTGAATTCTCCTTATCTCAGAGTGTCCGCATACTGGGGTCTCACAGTATTCTGGATGCGCTATCTGAAAAACTTTCTTCCAATTGGAAAATTGAAATGTTGAAACTTGAAAATCAAGGCATACAATCATGCTATTCACTAGAATTCACTATTAATTTCTGAACTATTAAGTCAAGAGACTTCATTTGAACAACAATCGTATACTGTACCATACAGAGATCCCCAGGAAAACTTTTGGAGCAGCGTAAATTGTGTATTTTATCAATGATTCCTTGGAATTAGAAAATTCACAAAATCAACTGTAGGCTTGGAAAGACTAGATATTTTTTTTTAATTAAGAAGGGTTTGTCAAATGGGATTCAATTTATTTTACAGTATAAGTACGGTATTCTATCATGCAGAAATATACAGTGACTGAAGCATGCGATTCTCCTTCTACCCTTGCATAGTGAACCTCGATTACCTGGGCGAATAAAAATATACATTCTTCTGGGTGTGGGAAAATCATTGGAGATTTACAAGTAAAAAACATCTTTTATATTTATGTCGATAGATAATACAAAAAGTTTATGCAAAAAGGTAATACAATTTAAATGTGATGAGTTCACTTCTTGTGACGCGATTTGGTTCCAAATACAGTACTGTATATACAGATCTCAAATATGCAAAACACTGTATACTGTATGTTCCCATAACAAAATATTTTGCTCAAATGGATGCTTCCTCAGAATATTTATAAAGGTCTCTGCAGTGTTTCCAGTATTTTTGCTGAGTCTCATCGTGACAAATTCACTTTAGGATGCGTAATTACTGTTTTTTGTGTGTACGTAACAAGATTATAATGCAGATGGAACCCTCTGGTTTCAGCAAACTGATCGTTTGAGTTTTTAGGCAATTAAATTTTTAATTACGACAACATTTTTCTACTGGTGTTTTTGTAATGAGATTCTACCAGCAAAAACAGGAGGATTACAGTTGCGTGATTCAGGGAGAAGTTAACGATTCCTTTCCAGCAGCGTTTCAAATTTTACACAAATAGGAGACAAAAAATGAAATTATTTAAGATAGTAATTTCGAGATTCCCAAGAGTTATAGGAAACTCCGTGGAGTCCGTGCAATAGTATTGAAGAAAAGCAAGCCGGGCACTCGGAAATAAGTACTAAAATGCTCACTTTGCCGGCCAATGCGGACGAGGAATTTCTTCCGAAGCCAAAAGCGAGTACTTTTGTAAATAATGAGAGGACCAACTGCTGGTGGCAATTACTCAAGTTCGTGAAATTAGCGTGTACGTTGATGGAGCGTGCCCAATTAGGGAGGACTGCGTCCGGGTGGCTTCGCAGCAGTTCGCGACACGGAGATGAGCGATGGCGACAGTTACTGTCTAGTTCCATTACTTCTACCATGAATAAACTCTGTTTCCCTTTTTCTGAAATTCGCCCAAAAGGTACGTTTTTTTACTTAGATATTTATACAGTTCAACCTCTGTAAGTGGAATTTCTAGGGACCAGGAAACAAAATTGGACATAGAGAGGTTTTGACTTAGAAAGGTTTTGATTTTTGGAGGTTTCCAATAGATGAAACAAACACTTTTGTTGTGAGGAGAAGTGAAAAATGTGTGGGAAATCATAAATGAGGCTATTCAGGGCCTAAACTATTGCTCATTGATGAGTTTACACCTTGCTGAACTTGGAGGCAGAGGATCATTTGGTACATTTGTCCTTCACTTCCTTTCATGATGCATCAGATTATTTGTTTTAATCATCTTCTCTTTCATTTTTCAAGGAAATAATAACCAGAAGGCCTCAGAAAATTCAACTTACAGAGGCTTTAGAGAAAAAGACTTCAAGTTGGGGAGGTTTTTAATGTATTGATTCTAAGGGAATTGAGACAGGGACTTGAAAAAAAAAATCGACATAGGGAGGAATTTGACTAAGGGAAGTTTGACTTATCAAGGTTCACCTGTACTGCGCATCTTTAAAATCCGTGTTTTTAATGTATTTTTAAACCTGATGTTTCAGTAACATGAGGGAATACATGTATTGCTTTTCAGTATCAAATGAAGGTTGCTCAAAGTACTGCTGCACATCAAGTTATTGCAGAATTCGTCATTTCATGTTATACTTTACTGTACTTCAGTGATCATTGAAAAGGTGGAAGAACGCATATCGCATGATTCCACTCGATATAATCAAGGATTCGCTGTATCGTGTTTTCCTCGAAATATCACCCGTTAATTAACTAATTCCGAGCATACTTTTCCAATCCAAACTCTTAGTGAATTTATGGATACATTAAATGTTGATTGATTGTGGAGCCAGAAATATCTTTTGATGATCGAGTGAGACGTTATTTTGGGGTTATTGTTACCACATTTATTAAAGGCATGGGTTGTTCGAAGTATGATGTTTGAAAACAAGTTTTTTGTTTCCGCATCACATGTTTTGGTTATCTTGTGATTTTGAAATTCGACCATCATTCTTCAGCTCACCCGGTAGAACCAAGTCTCGATTAAGTCTCATTGATTTTTAGATAAAGCAAAATCGGTCTCGGGTAAAAATAAGTTTGTATGCGAATAGATGAAAAAGAATGTTGAATTATTAAAATATGATTGTGAGTTTTTTCCTCTCACTGAAGGAAAGAAAAGAATGAAAATATCAGAAACGAAGGCAAGTCGTGCAAAACATTTGCACCCGAATTCAAGCGTTTAATTTTCTGGTACTGTACAGAACATGTTTGCAAATAAATACAGTTAAGTGATTTCGTAACTCTTCGCAAATTTAGTCATTTCAGCGAACTGAAATGCGATAATCCATCAACAATCTCGCGATAATTTCGTCGCTCCCCGCTGCGTGGCACACACTCACTCAGAGCCACGATTTTTTTTAGCGAAATTGCGAAGCCAATTACTTTCGTATCTCCGCCAAAAAACTCGGGCCCGGCCAGGAACGTAGTTGCAACGTTTTTAGTTTTTGTCGTGATATGCGATGCTTATCGACGACTCCGTTAATGTTTCCCGAGGCTGCACCGTCCTTTAATTTTTTTTCGTTTTTTTTTCTTTCTCCACCCTTCCTCGTCATTAATCATCGCCGTACTGCGATAACCTGCGTGCGACGCAGTGTTATTACCGTTAATTTTTTTTCGCCGTAGTCCTTATTATTCGTTAGGACTGGCAGGTACGTGAACTGAATAGCGTGTCAGAACGGCAAGGCTGAACGGGGCTCGTGAGTGTAATAGGCGCTGTTTCTTATACATACATGGACTTTTATGCTGCGGTACTTTAATTTTTACATGTTGGAATAAAAGGGTGATTTTCAGAATTGATTAATAAATTATTGGGCGCATGGAGCGATGAATTCGGGGATGTCCAGCTTTTGATCTTCAGTATTCGGGCTTTTTTTCCGGGTTAGCAAAAATATGTATCATAATGTCCTGACAATATTTAAAAATAAAATCTCTTTAATATATTTGAATTTTTCCTTGAATTTAACCTACATATAATTGCTTTTCAATAATATTCAGTTATGTTGTTGAAGAGGGCCTAGTACTTTGAAAAATGAATCAATCATGACGTACATCGAAACTTTAAAAATAATTGAAAGCTTCATACTTGTACCTGCATATGATGTTCACCCTTCTACTTTCATCTTGATTTTGAAGAAGAAAAATAATGTGCGGATGCGCTGGTACTCAAATAAATACTGTAGTATATTTCCAAAGACCTGCAAATGGTTCAGTATACTCAAGATTTGAAATTGAAGCAAAAGATTGAACATAGGAGAATAAGTCTTCAGCATACATTTTTGGAAATACTGTAACATTGGAAGAAACCCTTCATTTTGATCATAAATAGCCGAAAATTTGCAGATTTTTTGGGTTGACTGACTTGAAACTATAAGTCCTAGAAATAAATGGGGTTTGTTGCTACAATATTAGGCGTTGAGCCTTTTTGAATGAAATTTCTTCAGAAATTTTCATTTCTTATGTGCATTCATAATGAACGCAGTTTTTTTTTCAATTTGTAACCGTTATTCTATTCTTAGGATGAGCATGAAACTGCGTTTGTATCTTCAAAATAGCACGCCATGTTATTTTCTTCACACTAATTGATTCATAATATGAAAATCTTAATGACTTTAAGGTTATTCGTGCCAATTTTGGGTGTCCCGCTATAATATAAAATTTATAAAAATCATCTAACTCGGGATTTGAATTCGATTTCTTATTAAAATGCTTCTTGGTACCATTGAGTTGATTTTTTGCATCAAAAACTTTAGAATCCGAATTCCAAAATATGCTGCACATAATTTGTATTCCTCGTTGCAGCTTGGTCATTTTTCGTTAGTTATTTATTCAAGCTTTTGATGGGATATTCTAAGATAGCTTAGCAGGTAAATGTTTTGGATATAAGTACTGAATATACAGTAAATACGTGCGATCTACGTTTCCTCCAAGGGGAGTAGAAGGCAGAGACATCGAAGAAACTGGAAAAACGACGTAATAAAATGGAAACGGGAGCAACTTAACTTGCGGAAATGGACAGTACAGTACTGAGGATCCAGTTTTCTTTTAAAAGTTAACAAAGGTTTTTTGATGCTTACATTTTATGCGCAAAAATTTCGAGCAGGTAGTGACCCGTTGCCGATGGCTTTGTTTTGAACTGGCGCATGGATTATCTTCTTGAAGTATAAAATAAGCGAATTACACGCATGCAGGTCATTCATAAGGATTCGAGAATTTAGTTCATCGTGAACGAAGCTCTTCAAACAAAATATTTGCAAAGTTTCCTATAGTTTCTAGCCATTTTGTCGGTATTTTAAGATGTCTCAGCACTAGCTCCTATGCATTCATGAAGGCGGAAAGAAAATACCGTATACAGTACTGTACTGTATTTCAAAATAAGACGGATGGTTGAATATTTTCGTCAATAACGTACCTTAAAATTAATTCAATTTTATGTAACATTTATCGTACCAAATCCCTAAACCACCGTGAAATCAAAACAAGATGAGAGAAAAATTCCATTCCCCGAGATGTTCTTCAATTACACACCTGATCCGGAAAATATTTTGCTCATGGATGAATTTTATATGTACCTTTGGATTGTTCATCGCAATATTTTCAAAATCAATAAAGTGTTTATTGTATCGTGGATTTCAGACGAAATTGTTGCAGAAAATTTGTTAATTAAACTAAAATATTGTAATAAATAGCCCTTCAATAGCTTTAAGATTCCTAAGTGTTGGCATTAAACCATGTCCCAGATCGTTTTTGTCTTCACTTTATGCCTCATATGTAGTTTTTTTTAAACTTTAATTCCGGGTAGAAAGAATTAATTTTTTCCCACAGGAACTGAGCAAATATCAATCAACGGATATTAAGTGGAATTCCCTTCCTTCAACCTACGAGACGTGAAAATATTTCACGTCTCGTAGGTTGAAGGATCAATAATTTCGAAAGATCAATAAATGTATGTTTCAGACGTGGCATGCGTTTAAAAAGAATATTTTGTGTCGATCTTTGAATGAGTACACATAATAATATGTGGCTCTCGCTGCATATTTCGAAAGTAGTCCTCATTAATCAATTCGCATCCATCGCAAGAAACTGAACAACCTAATCAGAGAAGGACAGGAAGAAGATCGGATTCTAATCAACACANGTCTCATTATCACGGATGGTACTTGACTCAAGTCTAAGCAGGAGCGGTTTTAAATCTGATACGTAGTTTTCGGAACTCGGAAAGCTCGCCATTGTAACGTCAACGGCTAACAAATGACATCACTTCATCTCTGCACCTTAAACAAAGTAATCAAGCGCTGTCTCTTGGGCTAATCAGGCTTTATCGCACCTCATGATTTCTTCCATTGTTTTTCCGTGACAAAAATGGACCGAAAGATAAGTCATCGTGTGATGAACTTCCAGATGGACAAGCAAAAAAAATGAGCGAGAGGATGAACATGGAAAAAATTGCAAAAAATGAACAATGAAAAAATGAACAAAAAATACATGACTCTTCAAATTTCTTGAGAGCAACGCAAAAATATGCTATGCGCCTCAGTTTGCCTGATCAACACGGCCAACAAAAATAAGCTGTTCAATCTTCATCAGAAATTTATCAGAACTTCCATGATTGTTGAAGTACGCATTTTTTAAATTTTCGCAGAGAATCTCCCGAATCCAATTAGCAGTTTTCTAAATAAAATAAAAAGTATTCCAATCCTGCTCCAGGATTTTCAATAATTTTTTCTACCGTCTTCTCAACAGTCGCCACAGTTGACATCAGTAGCCTCTGATTGACTTTCATTTAGGAGAAAGTTTTGATTTAATTATCGCTAATTAGAAATGTTCTGAACGACAGTAATTGGCAACTTCGATAATACATGCACGGTATCCTTTTCAAAACTATTTCAAATTTCTTTTGCTCTCCTCTGGTTAAATATCACTCTGATGTATCACAAAGGAATTGCATGGACCGTTTCTTGCAAATATAGCTTCAGAAATTTCGCAATAAAGGATAATTTCCACCGATTAATGCTTTGTTAGTTCTTAATCCCTTTTAATACTAACTTTATCGTTTCTTATTTTTTCGCCGATAGTGGGCTTAGATATGTTTAGACACATTGTGAATGGCTCGCAAGACTTTTGAGGAACCATTCCTATAATTCCACGCATATTATACCCAGTGATTTTTATCAC
Organism: Notodromas monacha; assembly: GCA_905338405.1. NCBI lineage: Eukaryota > Metazoa > Arthropoda > Ostracoda > Podocopida > Cyprididae > Notodromas > Notodromas monacha. Next base: position 3,432 of record CAJPEX010005985.1, on the reverse strand, counting down.
CGTTACTGGTCTGGACAATTATTCAGAATTTTCGCCTTTGATGGCGAGCAAAAGGAGACGAGTGCAATTTTTTTTTGCGTAAGCATATATACGGAATTTCCAGCGCTTCATTAATATTCAAAGGAAATCTCTGCCAAATTCCTCCACGTTCCGTTTGTATCGTCTCGCCGTTGCGTCCGTATTTCAGCGGTTGACACCGACCCTTGAAACTAGGAAGTCTCATCTTTTGCCGGTAACATACTACCGGAACTAAGAAGCAGACAAATCTGGTGAGCACTGGGTCGTGAAAACCTGGATTCATCACGAAACTAAACCCGCTTTCTTCCCGATTTTCTGAGGTCCAAAATGATCGCGAATCTCTCCCGAGGAAAGGTTTTCGAGAAAAGGCGCACTGATGAACATCATGCCACGAGTTTATTTCAAGCAAATCTCCAAATGATTCATTTATCTGAATCTGCGCGGTCCTCCAGAAAATTGAACGCTGAAATAATACGAGAAGCTAGGTGGTCTTTGCTGATCACGAGAAGGTGGTCTTTGCTGATCACGAGAAGGTGGTCTTTGCTGATCACGAGAATGTGGTCTTTGCTGATCACGAGAAGGTGGTCTTTGCTGATCACGACAAGATAATTCCTGTCTGAACAATCAAGCCTTAAATTAACAACCAATTCACCATTATATGTTAAAATTCGAAAGCGAAAACTTCCATGATTCAGTTCTCGTGCGTGTAATAATTCAAAGAATGCAAAAAACATGAAAACATTGACAATGAGATTCTAGAAGCAATTTAAATACTGTATATTTAATTGTATTTATTCAGAAATTCACCGAGTTTGAAATTGTTCAAATCACGTACTGAATTCCACTAACACCAAACCTCTTTTGCTAACTAATGTATGCTCGTGGTTTGAAATTCAGAAAAGGAAATGAATATTTTCATCACGATCAGTAATTATGGGTAGTAATTAGAAAAAATAAATATAATCATCATTAATAGAAGTGAACTTGAAAAAAAAAAACTCACTGATCGACTGCATTATTGCATCACTAATACTTCGAAATCTTTTACGTAAAAACGATGAAAAACCTTCAGGAAAGCTGTGAAATAATCATTCATCGAATGTTTCCCCGATTTCGGGACTTCGTGAAAAATAAATGATAAACGAAAAAATAGTTCAACATCACCTTCGAATTAATTCAAGACCAATTTTTGATGAAAATGATAAAAACCAAATAATTATCCACCTGCAGAACTATAGTACAGTAATTCGAAATCATTTGGATGAAAAATTTTCAAGAAAGCTCTAAAATAATCATGCATGGAATGTTTCCCCAATTTTGGGGCTTTAAGAAAAATAAATTATGAATGAAAAAGTAATTCAACATCACCTTCGAATCAATGCGACAAATTTGTGACGAAAATGATAAAAACCAAATGATTATATGAACATGCATACCAATGAGCCAACACTGAAAATGCATAAAGAAATTTTCCGGGTCGTATAGAAATTCCTCGTAAAACAAAAACATGTTTGTACTGTAGCATTGCCAAACAGTGGTTTTCTTCATTCGCCTAGAAAAAAGAAAAAATAAAAAAACGACGTGATGTGGAAGTTGGACGAGAGAAAGATACGAGGACAGAATTCCCCTTTGCAATATTTTTTTGTCGCTACTGAGCAGGTTTTTCTTCTTCCTTGGCCACACAAATTACACACGCAAAAAAAAAACTTGAGAACCACAACTTTTCATTCTTGAAAAAACGTGAGCGCATTCCTCGCGTAGAACGGATTGCACGGGATCAGTCTCCCGTCGCAACCATGTTTCGAAAGGAACACTTTTCCTCGTCCTCTCCCGAAACAGTACTGAATTGGCACTCGAGTGACACTCGATTCAAAATTCGGCAGTACCACAGTTGAAACTGTTTCTTCCCTCGACCTGTTTCCCATTGAAAAATGCCACTCCTGCGAGTCTTTGTTTCCGAAAGAAGAAAAAAAAAAAGGCTCGCACTCGTGAAAAGAGTTTCGTGACACAAGCAAGAGACGAGAATATAAAAAAAAAGATCCTTCGGTTCGAAACTAACAAATGCGTTGCGTCAAGAAAATATTTCAAAAAGAAGATGAACAAGAAAGGAAGCCAAAGATTGCTATATAGTGAACAGATGGATGAGCGAAAGACGAGAACGGCAAACATTTCTCAGCGCGATTCGCTGTGTGTTGTCGAGTACCGCGCTGCTGCATTCCACGAGGACTTTTCTTGTGAAGAATAGTTTAGTACTTGCTGCATTTTAAGGACCACACTGAGTTTCCCGTCATGCATTTGATGAGATTTCGAGGAACCCGCAAGTACTTCAACAACGTGTGGATCTCGCATCTCCGACACTCCGTAAACGCATAAACGCGTTTGGCAATGATACTGCAACCCTGTCACGGAATGGACCTGGTTTTGACAGAGACAAAAATTTAATGAATTAAGAGTACCATAATTCAAAATTGGGGAATACTGATTTTCTCTCTGGTTCGCCTGTTTCTTCCGTTAAAAAGAAGGTATACAGTACCACTACAGCATTATGCTACAGAGTGATGTTCGATTTCCACACCCGGGTTCGGTTCGGAAGCACAGTTTAGTTCAGTTTAGATTTTCTGATCAATGCGATTATTGTTTGAATCGTTTCCTGTTATTAAAATTTAAATTTTCTGCCCGCACTTTTTATGAGGAAAGAAAACGGCCAATTACTCAGTCACTTCGTCGTGTGCAAAATCAAAGTTTCGGTCTAACCTCTCCATTCATAAAAAGAGGGGTTTGAGAATCTTTTTGTAAAATATTCTGTCGCATTTGGACTTCACAAGAATTCATTATGGATCAAGAAATGAGGGATGCACTGATATGACAAAAATTTTGGAAGACAGGAAGGGATTCAAGCAATTATTCCCAGGGGTCTGGTCATCTTACATTGTTCATGCCTTGGCAAGGAAAACTATTTTGCATGCAAATAGTGTATGCTGTAAAAAAAAAAACTTTACAATTGGTCTTCTCCGAAGCAGTGCAGTTCGTTGAGTCTCGGCGTGCTTTGGTTAACACATTAGCACTATCACACTTTTTCAACAGAAATCTCAATTATTTGTTGGTTGCTTGATATAGAAATGTAAAAAAATAATAATTTCGTAATTAAAAATCCATAATTTGAATTTTCAAAAGGATGCTGGGTAAAAATGCACCCCTTGACCTGAAAATCTGAGACGCCATCAAATATATAAGACGAGCCCTAATTCTTCCGGCCAATTTTGACGAAAGAAATGAGTGTCTCATATTCGAATTATTGCGATGGTAAACGATCTCGGAAAATTGAGGTTTCAAAGACCACCGCCTAATCTTCTGCGTACTCTACTGTGCATTTATAGTCAGGTCACGGATTTGCGGTAAGTATCCGAGATGAGA
>CAJPEX010005984.1:0-14195 GCA_905338405.1 Notodromas monacha | reverse complement strand
GCATCCCTCCATTGATGCGTTCAAGGATAAGCTTCTCTGGAGTTCTGGGATTTTCAGGTGCATTGTAGGAATGGCTTCATGACCGTCAACTTATTGTGAGGTTGTCTGGGACACTGTCCCAATTTTTGTGAAATATAACCTTGCGTGTCACAGCCAGAGTAGCTTATTTAGTACAAGCAGGTAAAAAATAAAATGAGGCAATAACTGTGTGGTGGTCAAGGAAGTGGATTTGAAGATTTTAGACATCAAAAAGGGAGATTTATCAGGAAGGAATTTAACAACATCAGCCATTTGATCAAAGCAAAAATGGAGGTAACTTGATAAATTTTCTGAATAGAAAATGCAAGAGCCTTTTGCTTTTCTTTGTTTAGACTTTATAGGGAGTGAACCATTTCTCTGAGGGAGTTTTTGAGTTATAAATTAAAGCCTGATTTGTGTCAGTTGATCTATTGAAATGATTTTACAATGTAAATACTGTATTGAAAAATTGCATCATTCATAAGATGGTCTACTTTCAGGAAGTTTCCACATTAGTTTGTGGAATGCATTGAAATAAAATAATTTCTTATTTAACAGGTGGTACCTTTCAATTTGACCCTAATCCGTTGCCAAACCAGGGTCAACTTGCAAAGCAGTTAAATTGCAAGACGCTTTGTGAAATTCAAAAGTATCAGTACAAAAATGCAAAAAAGTGGCCAAAGCAGGTCAAATTGCAGGGCAAGGGTAAAATTGCAATTCAACCTCCCTGCAAATTTTACTTTAAATTGCAGGGGGTTCAAATTGTTGGAGGTCAAATTGCAAGGTACCACCTGTACAGTGTATTTTCTGGTGAAGGTGCAAATGTAGTCCAAGTTCAGCCACACAAGAGACTGAAACAATGTAACAAAGGAAGGTTAAAGCAACAATTTTTTGAATTACAGATATCTAAATGCATTGGTCTTGAAGGTTTGCGGCAGGGGTTTCATGGAAATTTGCTAGGGTTGTTTGACTTTGAGATGTTGAACATGTGTCATCAAGTAAAAATCAAATAAATCACAACTCAAAAATTTTAAACATTTGGAAAATGTTTCCATGTAAATTGTTTTCCCAAAATTTTAAAAACCCCTATACTATCCTGACCTTTCTGGTTTCAGTCAGTTTGTCAATGGTCTCACATTCTGACATGTGTTCAATTTTTCAAGATTTGGACACAAATCTGTAGGTTTGTTGAAGGTGGAAGAATTTGACAAATATTTAAAAATTTATTTATCCAAAACCAGTGAAACCAGAACCTTGAAAATTTTCAAATAGAAGTTTATTCAATTCAATTTGCAGTGATCATGCGATTTTTGGCTTAAATAATATGGGCGGTTTTCATTTTGACTGCTTTCTCCACATGTAAGAGTTTCCTTTGGATTTGTAGATTATGGTGCAAATGTTTTTTCATTGCTTGAATTCTTTTTTTAAATTAGTGCGCTTTGGAAGTCTATGATGGAATTATGTTGGACATGTGGACTTATTGAGGGAAGCAATTTGGTGTCTAAAATTTGAATCTTAATGCAGATATTTAATTTAAAAAAAAGGCGATGACCAGAAATAGGGATCAGCGGGGCATATTTGATTTCAGGCTTTTTTTTACTGTCACATACTGTATTAGGGTTCTGTGTCATGTCATTTGATCTTTGCCCTCATAACCACAAATGAAAACTCTTTCTCTCTTTGGTTTCAGTTGTTACCAACACGATTGCTTGGATTTTATCGGGTGTGTGTGTGTGTGTGTGTAAGTAAATGTGCATGATAACCTCAGGCATGCGCCGGTCAGTCAACTTGAGCCGCCACAAAGGGAAAACGTGTGCGGGCTTTTGAAGGGCTTCTTTCCCCCCTTGACTCGGCTTTGTGTTTCGCGTGTATCGGGTTCCGGAACAACTTCATGTGAGCCAAAAAACCCCTCCTGTTGAAGTTTTGAATATAATTCCTTAAAAGCTGACTTGTCCAATCAGAGAACCTGAACTTTGTTTGGCGATATATCTTACGATTTTTTTCAACTGAATTTCATGAATGGGGAAATTAATTTACTGTCTGTACTCAGATATAGGTATGGGGTTCTTGCTTATAAATTGAATTGTGAGTAAGATTACTGTATTTAATCAAGTAACATGCATGCTCAAGTATAATGCACACCCAGGGTTTTCAGTCTAAAATTTTGATTCAATTTTATCCTCAAGTAAGATGAACACCCTGGTTTTGGTGACTCTTACACTGCACCATTTCAAAAATAAGCAATTGCAAAATTTGAATTTCTGCCCAAATCGAATCAGAATTCATTTCATTTTCAATTGACTCCATAGGAATGAATACATTGTGAGGCAATTGTTGGGATACAATTTGTTCAAGATTTTTCTTTAGAATCAAGTTTAATGCACACCTAAACTTCTGAAACTTTTTACCAATGAAAAATGTATAACTGCACATGTTGTGCACCCCCCTTTTTCTTTTCAATATTGAGGAAAAGGGTACTGTATTTGATTTGTGGTACTTGAGTAAATACAGCAAGTGACTCTTGGACCTTATTCCTATGTTGCAATTTTTGGATGTCAGATCAAATTTCTCTGTAGAACTTTATGGGTAGATTTTTGATCACATTTTTTAAAGCAACCGATTGAAAATTCTTTCTGAGAATTTCATTAAAAATGATTTTCTTAGACTCTAAGTGAAGGCATGACTGTGCAGAAGAAAACCCCACAACATCTGCCTTTTTGGCATGGAAAACATTCCAAAAAGCTAAAAAAACATGAACATACATCTTGCTACACTGTACACAGATGATGGGAAACCTCTAGAAAGAGAAACACAAAATAGCTTGCTTTGGATTGTGAGCTGTAATTAGATTTAGAAATGAGATATATTTTGTATTTCTGATCTTAGAAATAGTCCAATTTCTTTAGGAAATGTTGAAATTCTGAAAATTTTTATTCTAATTTTCATGGAAATTTTGTCACATTGCCAGTATCTTGAAGCGTTGTTTGGATCTTGGGAGATTTTTTCAGACAAATTTTGTTGCTAGAAGTGCATTTTACATGTCTATAGGAATCTTGTCTTCAAGAATTTTTCGGTATAATAAATTTTGTTTGTGTCCCATAGGGTTCACTCCCCATTTCACAACGGTTTTCTGCAAAGAAATTCTCTCTTCAAAATTTTTTATGGCCTTCAAATTTCATTCAGGAGTGGGGAAATTTTGAAAAAAGGAATTTTCCCATTTTCATCGAAATTTTTTCACACTGTCGATGACATCTTAGGGCTTTGTTTGGATCTTGAGAGATTTTTCCCGACACTTTTTGTTGCCAGAAGAGCATTTTACATGTCTGCAAGAATTTTTCTGTATAACAAATTTTGTCTGTGTCCCATAGGGGCATAGGGTTCACTCCCCATTTCTTAGCGGTTCTCTACAAAGAAATCCTCTCTTCAAGGAATTTTCTGGCCTTCGAATTTCACTTTGGAAAGAAGGAGAGTCCACCTGACCTGTGACAGATGGGAAAAAAAGGTGAAACTCATGGTGAAAATTCAGCTGGCGTTCATTTGTCCGCCCTGGTTTTTGCGATGGCGAGAAAATAGGAAGAAACCCCGACATGTGACGAACGGTTAGCAACTAACCGACCAACCAACCAACCAACCGACTTCAGGCTTTTCCCTTCCCTTTTCCTTTCGCATTCAGCGTCGATCGTTTCTTAATACTGTATAAAGTATTTCCCTTCGTGTCCTGTCGACTGTGTTCACGTGTCTGCGGTTTTGAGGGAGCGAAGGGTATATGTTCTCAGTTGTGTCTGTGCCTGTGCCCGAGGAAGTGAAACGTTTGTGATGCTGTGTGAACAATGGTGCCCCGGATAATGGACGCGTCGGGTGAATGTATATTTTATTTTGTGTGTTTTGCGCGATGGACTCGGGCTGACGTGTCGGTGTTGGCTCCGGATAGTGGACCTGCTTCCTTGAGCAGTGATGGTGCTTTAAAAACAAAATCTGGTGTCTGTGATAATTTTTTTCAAGTGATTCCAACTTCATTTGCATGTTCTGGTCTTTTTTTTTTATCTAGATTACTGTAATTTCACGTATAGCTTGAAGCATAAAAATTCCGTTACAACGAATCTCGTTTTAACGAATGTTTTATTTTACCGAATTTTTTTTCTTGGGTCCTGGTCCCATTTTATCAAAATCTCATTTAAAAAAAAATCATTTTTAGGCTGTAATCTCAGTACGTTACGACGAATTTGTGGCCCTGATTTCATGCATAGGCCGCAGGAATTATTCAATAAATGTCTGAAATGAGAAAAAAATTTAAATTGAGCAAAATTCCAATTTTTTCCAAGAAAAAAAAAAAACTTTGTGTAGAGAAACGATTTAGTTCAAAAAAGAATACACCGAACAATATATTTCTTGGAAATTCAATCTAAAATTTGGTAAAACCCATTACAACGAATTTTTTGGTTATAACGAACTTGTGTTGAGGTCCCTTGGAGTTCGTTGTAACGAAATCTTACTGTATTTTGACAATCGGTTAACGTACTGATCCGATGATGGATTTTCCACTTGCGAGAACAAACAGAAATTCTTCCTGTGTGAATCTTTTTCTTTTTCCTCGTGTGTGTGAATCTGGGATGATGAGAAAATATGAGAGGAGAAGAGTGGGTTTTTTGTTGAGTTGAGTGTGATTGGCTTTGAGTGTTTCGATCCGGTTTTGATCTTGAATCATGTCCTGGGATCGAATCGATTCCCTTTCCATCCGGTTTTGGGTTTGTTGACTCGAGATCGGGACCAAAGATCCGGAACTTGGGGAACGAGAAAAAAATTAATTAAAAAGTCAAGTTCATAATCACCAGTTCTCATTTAACTGGTTACTCGCTGTGTACAATTATAAAAAAAAATCCATTCCACTAGTCGTGCGAAAAATTACAAGATCCGCTAATTTTTGTTAAAATCTTTGCCAATTTTCTTCGGGAATATGTATCTGAAAAAAATTTTTTTTAGTCTCACCACGCATCTGAAACTTTGAAACCCTTTGAGGTAAAAGCTAAAGTTGGCGTGCGAATCGGAATTGTCATTTCTCTCTCATGATGCGACAGAAACAAACGCAAGTGATTTTTATAGAAAGACACATTTAAAAAAAAATGAGGAAAATTGAATATACTTCCTCTGATGAACATTTCACGAGAACAATTTGCAAATTGAGATTTATTTGTAATTTCAATGCACGGACAAGTTTGTGAGCGTTTATTTGTCAAAAGAAGATATTTCGTCTGATACTTTTATCAGATTTTCAATTAAATTTATCAGTTTTCTGAAATAATTTTCGATAATCCGTCGGCCTTATTTTTGGGTATTCGAAAATCTCCAAGGGCGTGATAAGATAATAATTTCACCATTTCAGTGAGTGCATCATTTTTGGATAAATTGAAATTTTGTTTCCAATTGTAATGTGCAACCTTTTTTGGGTGAAAAACGAAGAAAAAAATTCAGTTTCTTTTACACAAACAGTCTTAACGTAAATATGGCAACGATTTCTTTCTTCGGTCCATTTTTGTGTGATATTTTTATGAATCGTAAAATAAGAATAATTCATTTCTGCAAGTTATTTATTCGGGAACGAATCAATCAGCAATCAAAAAATATTCGTATCGTGAACCAAATCTTGGGGCATTGCATAAACGAGGTCAAGTGCAGCTGTTTTTTTTTGTTGTTGATGATGTGAAGAAATGCTTTATTCGTTCATTCCTGCATCGCTTTTACAGCGAATTATTATTTATTACAATTTTTTTTAATTTTTGAACACCCAAAAAATATCGACGTAATCGATTGTACAGTATTCAAGGAATTTTGCTGGCAACACTTTATTTTATGTTCTTTGAGCAAGAAACGATTCAAAATAGCCCCAAGTTTTAATTGATAGTCTCCCGAAGACAAATTCCGAAATTTAGAAACTGATTGACGCATATCTTCCGAGATGATTCTCATCACGTATTTCGTTTCAATCGCGAGCAAAAGAAAATATTTTAGGGAAGTCTTTCGCATTTGACCTGTTTGTAGTCTCAGTCCACTAAGTTGCTTATCTTTTTTCTCTGTGATTTCAGATAAGGTTATAATTGCTTCTTACCAAATCAGTCGATTTTCCCCCACTTGAAGTTGTTTGTGTATGAACAAAAGTGCAACATCACTAAGCACTCGGTCATGCGCTCATCGGCGAAATCATGAAATTATTTTTCGTTTAATTTGAAGAAAACGCCCCCCCCCCCCCACTGGAAGATTAGTTTTCATCTTCCAGCCCGAGAAAAAAAAATAAAATTCAAACATCAGCTTGGGAAGTTAGAATAAACAATTTCGAATTGATCTACGGTATTTTTTTAAAATACTGTATCCTAATTTTTCTTTTTGATGGGTTTCATTTTTCCTTCAGGTCTGGAAGATTTTTTTTTTTCATTGATTTTGACAGTGGAGGAAATTTCTGACTTGTTTCTCATCTATTGGAAAACACAGGGAATATCATGGTTTAAAAAAAAAATTTCACCTCGGATGTCATTTTTCAAAGTTTCTGCTTCAACCTTTTGTTGTTGGGAAATTTTTTTTTCATCCCGCACGAAAGTTTAAAAACATCAATTTATTCATCATGGGAATTTTGTTGACAGTTTTATTTTTTTCATGTCTAACTTGAAAATTGAAGAAAATTCAATCGATTATAAATTATTACGTTTATTTTTCAGGTGTTTTGTATTGATTTCGTGAACTGTGTTGATACGGTGTTGTTTTTTTTCGTCGGGGTTTTTTGTTTTTGGTGAAGTTTTGTGAAGTTTCCGCGTCGTCACACGCGAAGGAACTTTTCGTTGGTCGTCGATGTCGAGCCGTGTCGTCGTCAACGACGTCATTGCCATCGTCGCAGTCAGGGTCGTGTCCCAGTTTTCCGAGTCGTTTACCGCGATATTTATACATATATTCGGAGCTTCATATATATACATTTATTTAGATATATATTTTTATATATTCCCTCATTTCTTTGTGTCCATGGACGAGGTGATTTCGTCGCCTTCAAATTTGAAAAGCAGAAATTTCTGGGTATTTTTCGAAAGATCTTTCGGGAGATGGTCTTGGTCAGGTTAGTCTCCGATTTTTCTTTCTAATGAACATCATGATGTACTTGCGAGAAGAACATGGAGATGTGGAAATGAAAAATGGATAAGAAATGCTCATGGACTACTAGAAGATGAATTTTGGATTTTTTTTTTCATTGTTGGGATCTATGAGTGGACGCCCATCTCTGAATTTAGTTCTTTTCTCTTGAATTCACAATATTATTTTAAATCAATTTTGGGGTGTGGAAGCATCGCGTGTAAACCAGAATTAAATTTAAAAGCCTTCATCTTGAGACAAAGAGACTTGCGTGCATTAGAATTATGTTACAAAGAATCTCATTATAACGAATTTTTGGTGGTCGCAGCAGTTTTTTCATAGGCGTAATGTGATAAAAATCTTGTTACAGCGAAGTAATATTTGGCTGTAATCTCATAACGAATTTTTGGGCATGATTCTGTGCATAGCCCATTTGGGATTACTCAATAAATGGCAGAAAATATAGAAAAAAATTAGGAGATGTATCATTACAAATTCATAATAGAAAGAAATCTGTGTGCGAAGAAAACTTGGTGTCCAAAAAGATGCACAACAGGACATATTTTTGGAAATTCTTTAGCCCATCCATTTTAGAATGCATGCATTTTTCAAATAAACAGTATGATTGAAGAATGTTCCTCTATATTTGAAAGAGCTATGAGTAAATAAGTTGATTGAGAAGGAAGTGCAGTAATTTTACCATATTTAATTTTGTTCCATTGTATTTTTCAAGAAGGTCAATACTTTAGGACAAATGTTTGTTCATTTAAAGGAGTTGTATTTGCATCAAAGGATTCCTCTTCATTTCATCAGAAGAACTCATTAATTATGCTAGGCCTTGAATTATTTGTTTTAGAAGCATTTTAAAGTATGCATTCCCCGTTTCAAATAAAACTGCATTCTGAAATGTGCTAACAATCATTAATCTCAATATAAAAACATTTTTGTTATGAAGAATTTTTTCTCAGGCCCACAGGAGTTTATTCTAACAAGATTTTATTCATCTTATTTTTTTAATTGTCCTGCCAGGTTACAGCTATTGAAATATATTTTAAACCGTAAAGAAGGGAACTTTAGGAGTAAACAATTTAATCCTCTTTGGTGTGGAACCTTTTTTTTTTTATGTCATACATTGAAAGCAATCTGGAGATACCAAAACAAGAGAGAGAAAATAAGTGATCAGTGTTTTATTTTGGTGGACCGTGTATGGTTTCGGAATTGTTCCGATTTTGCGTGTTCGATTCAGTTCGTATTTATTCGTATTGCTCGTGATGACTTCTGTGCATGGGCTGGTGACTTGAGTGTATCTTCCCCGAGAATCGGAACCTTTTTAGCATAATTTATTCAGATCATTCAGCTCCTGCACCTCGAAGGTTGTTCTCGTCACAGTTGTGACAATTCTTGTTGAGTCTGTGTTGAAGGTTTTTTTTTTTTTTGGTTTTCTACCTGAGGCTCTCGGGACTATTTCCGAATGTTTTTTTTTTCAAATTTTTTCTAACAAAATTTTGTAAGTGAAAATGTACCTCTTCAAAATGTTGAGTATCGTATCTTGATGCGCAGGCAGATGATCAATTCATTTCGTGACTTTAAAATATTTTTCACGATCAAGAAAAACAATCGAGGAATTAGTTATTATTCCTATGATAACTGCTGAAATGCATGATCGAAATATTGCACTCGAATTTTCAAATTGGAGACTTGAACCAGAAATAAATTGAAAACCTACTTTGGATGGAAAATGCATGATTAACTTGAGAAAAAGGTATTCTCTGAAGAAACGAGTCGAAAATATGTTTTTAAACCTTTTTAATATGTTTCTAATATTCGAGAAATTGCGACGCAAAGATTATAAAAAAAAATGGAATGCCAATGAAGTCGATACTTATTTCTGTAAAAAATGGAATTCGCTCGAGCATTGAAATAATGAAAATTGAAATAAATTTCCATGGAATTTTTCAAGTTTTCGTTGATTTAAATTTGACTTGACTTATCCTTAGCTGCAAGAAGAGTTTGCTGAGTTGTTTATTAATTCATCTTGTGAAATACATTTATCCTGTTAAAACTAGGAATTCTGATTGCTGTGTTTTATTGCCTTACTTGACGCTTAACATCTACTTATATTGTTGTGACATCTATCCCTGAAATAAATTGGTAGCAGAGCATTTCAAAAAAGTTCAGGCTAAGTGACGTTCACTGGGACATCTGTCCCCAATAAAGTTTCACTCCTTTTGATGCTATTTGAGATTAATTACAATATTTTATTAAATCAGTTCTCCCGCTGATTTCATTTGTTACAGAAAAAAATCCAGCTTCATTAGAACTTAATTTTTATTATATTTGCATTGCAACCACTTCCCCCTCTGCACAGAAAGTAAATCAAATAAAAAGGAGGTCTCTTTAAAAAAAACTGGAACTTAGTTATTGCTTTCAAAATTCCCAATCCATGTTTGACTCTTCTGAAAATTCCATTAAATTATTTTTAATTTCTTCAAATTATTTTTAGTTTTTGTGCAGTTCAATTCGACTCTTTTAGATGCCATTTGAGATGAATTGTCTTCCTCCGACTTCCGACGGAAGTTGAGATTGATATCCGTGACTTCTTATCTGCGTTTCGTGTCTCAACTCCCCATTTTTCTTTCTCCTCTAATTCGACTCTTTTAGATGCCATTTGAGATGAATTGTCTTCCTCCGACTTCCGACGGAAGTTGAGATTGATATCCGTGACTTCTTATCTGCGTTTCGTGTCTCAACTCCCCATTTTTCTTTCTCCTCTTTTCTTTTTTTCCCCCTCTTCAATCTGCTCTTCTCGTTATATATTTCGGGCTAGTATGCATGGCTCATCTTCTCTGATTTCATGAAAGAGGAACAAAAAAAGATCGTGTCACACGAGATGCAAGGTTTTATTTTCTCCCTCTCTGTGGTTCTGATGACGTTCGTTCGTTCGTTCTCGAAGGGATCATATTTCTTCCTCCTCAAGGTTCATGGGATTTAATGAGGGACGCTTTCAGTCGTGTACACGTATTTATTTATTTATATTTATTTTTCGAATGGTAGTTAAATTTTTTTTTTTGAAAAGCCATTGCCAAAATTCAGTGCGTTCTTTTTTTCATGATCGAAGGAAGCTCCGTCGCAAAAATACTGTAAATGATTACCAGAGTGTGAGATTCGGTTTATTATGTTTTGACAGGTACAGTGCTTTCTTCTTGCGTGCTGAATTAGATTTTTTGAAGAGCCGATGCCAAGATTCAGTTCGTTCTTTTTTGCGTGATCGACGGCGGCTATTCCACAAAATTTTTCCACCACAAAAAAAATAATTGAATGTGTTTGAGATGCCTTAGTGTGAGATATTTTTGCAGGGCATGATATTTTGCGTGTAAGATTCCATTTCTGACAAATTATGACAGATTTCAAAGCGTTCCTTTTTTTTCGTGATCAAGGAAGCCTTACTGAAATATATATTATAACTCCCTTTGAGTGGAATTTCAAGGTACTTGAAAAAAAAATCCGAGTTCAGGAGGTTTCGAATTAGGAAAAATAACATTTTTGTTGGGATGAAGAAAGAAGAATTGCAGGAAATGTTAATTTTCTGGGCCTGTCTGGGCCTTGATTTGCTTGAGAGAATTTGAGAGAGAAAACATTCGAGTTAGAGAAGGTTTTTCTGCACGTTGTGCCCAAAAGAATTCAGACAGGGACTTGATCAATTTTACTCATGAAGGTATTCAACTTCGGGAGGTTTGAGTTATCATTAATTAAAGTTCAATTGAAAAAAAGAAAATTTTAAAACCGATTTTCAAGCAAGCCTCGGTATATTTTATAAAACAAAAAAATTGACCAGCCACTTTGAAAAGCGTAAAATCAAAATACAATTGAATGTCTAATACAGTAATTTCGAGCTATTTATTGCACTGATTTTTCCACAATAGACGTTGAAGAAAAATGAAAAATCAACAAACGATATGGTTATCGTGAGATTTTTTGCTAGAGTCATAATTTGATTCCAGTGGGATTGTCGCAAATTTTGCGTGCATTCAAGGAATTTGCGGGCATCCACCCGAAAAGTATATTGTCACGGTTGGGGATTTGATTTCAGGGTTGTCTGAGAATTTCTTCCCTCCGAAAGTTTTTATTTTTTGAATGACTGTGAAGCGAAAAAATAAACCGTAATGGTTGCAGAAAACAAATTTTCTTGCCTAAATATTTTACTGACCTGCACCCATTGACCATATTAGTCTAAAAAAAATGAAAGAGGAAAAATGGCAGGAAATTGTTCGCGCATGAGATTATCAAATTTTAACTGATTTCTGCGTTATTTAATTACTCTAATAGGGAATAATTTTCTTCGGGGGGATGAAAGGAGAAAAAGAAGAGTTTCTTGTTGTGCTTGATGCAGTATTCTATCGAAGAATATTTTCAAGCTTAGTCTTTTTCTCGGCAATGAATGAGCAGAAAATTTGGTAGGAAGAGAAAATAGCTTTCAGCAAAGAAAAATTGACGTCTTCCTAATTATCATCGTTACAGTGTTTTCTTTTTTGTTTCGAATAAATCCGTGAATTGTGTCACACGGAGAATGAAAAAAAAGTGATGAATTTCATTTCCTCGGGTTTATTATTCAACACCAGTTGGAAACGGGGTTCGTGATATGACATCAATTCGATTTGGAAATGGTTGCTGTGTTGATTCCATAACATCCGTAGGTGTCTTTATCACGGATACATGACGTGTAATTTTTCATCTCTTTTTTTTGGGGGGACTACAGTCGGAACACCGCTCGGAATTTCAAGTATTTCATCGGCTGTGGGATTATACAGCGAATAAAAAAAAGGGAAAGCATTGGAGGTATTTTTACGAATCTGAATTTTCCTCTGAAATTCTTGTAAGGTTCAAACTCAAATGCCAAAAGTTTGAATTTGCATATGCAGTGAGACCCCCACATGCAGACACCTCAACATGTGGACAATTTGACATAGGGACACTTATTTTCCCATGAAAAACTTTTAAAAAGGCTCATGAAGACACTGACTCAACATAGGGACATTTTGTGATGAAAATTGCAAATAAGTTTCAGGCCAAATTACAAGAAACAAATATTTCCAACCCTAAAATTGATGTAAGAAAAGTTCTTGGGCATTTCTCTCACCAATTTACCATCCGTTTAGCTAATTTTAAAAAAATTACCTCAAGCATAGAGGGACTTCCTTCTCTCTTTTTCACTTGAATGTTATTTTTACAGAGAATGCCAACATTTCTGTATACTTTGTGGGTATCAGTATTCAATTCCACAAATGTCCATATTGTGTTGAAATATATTGATTAAAATCAGTTTAAATTGGGAGAAAATTTTTATTTTCATGGAATTATGATGAGTATTTTGTACATAAAACACCAATTAAAAATTATATAATGTAGGTCTAAGGGAAAACGGGACTGAACTTAGGGACACTCTTGATGCACCAATTATGTCCGCATCTTGGGTTCTCACTGTATTCTGTGTCCCATGTTTGAATTAAGTCATTCGATGTTGATTTTTGACTGCTGTATTTTTTTACTTTATAAGAAAAAAAGTAACAATATGCAAATAAATTTTGAGGTACATTATATATTTTTGTTCCGTCCAGAAAAAAGCGCGCCTTTTTAGAGCGTTTTTTTTCTCCTTTCAAGTTGTTAGTTCTTCTTGCTCAAGGCTCCAACAATTCAGTCTTCAGCTTGGAGGTCAAAGTTTTGCAATGGTTCGTTTAATGCATTTTCGTCATCACTTCTCGAGGTCCTGCGCAAAAACCACGCAGAAAAAAAAATTAAGTGAAACTGAATTGGAAATTTCGCTCTTGTTTGAGGAAGGAAGTCCTGTAGATTTATGCATTTTAAAAAACCAATAATTTTTATGCTGTACCTGTGATCAACACTGAGGCAAGGTTGAGATGCTTATGCGAAGTTCAAAATGCCATTTATAAAAAGGTTTGGCAAAAAATCCCTTCATGATTAAACTTTCTTGTAGAAAGATGGAGGATTCGACTTATAGTTCAAGTTTTTAAAATTAAGCTATCGAATATTGATAGTTGATCTCTTATGAGGTGAATTGAGAAGGGGTTTGACGAATTCACGTTAAACAAAGATGCCTTAGGGGAATTTTTTTAATGGGGACGAGTCGTTTTGTGGTGGTAAAACAATTGAAATGGAGCAAACCCTAGTCACAAATTTTGCGTTTTTATTTTACAATTATTTCTAAAATTGCTACGAATTGTGTGCAATTTTCGTCATATATCTTTCTGTATTCAGAATTACAAAATATTGTGTATTTCTAGTCGCTTGGTTTTTATATATTAATTACTCTACCACGTTTTATCACGTAATGTATTTTTTAAATTTGTCCATTTTTCCCATGCAGTGATGCATTACTGTACATGTTGTTCAACCAGAAAGTACTATACTGAACTGTACGGAAATCTAGATTTAGACTGCCAATTATTTGGAATATCTTTCAGTACTCACGACTTATTTTTGGGAAGGGGTTCATATTACAGAAGTGTCTGAAAAAATAGTTATTTTCGGAGAAAAGGTCTTTATTTTTGGTTGAGTACTACTGTCGAAAAAAAAAGACAAAAACAAAACAAGAAGCCAAACCGTTTTCTCCCCCCGAGTGTCCCATTGAATCTCCTGTCTCTGTTTTGTGGTTATACTGGTTACGGAATCGTGCCTATTTATTTTTTTTACGTATCACGAATGCCTTTGCATTATTCTGGAATCTTCTCCAGGGTTCTGTCACGGCATCTTCCGATTTTATTATTCTTCCCTTCCCCCACTTTTATTTTTTTTTTAAAGTCCTGGTGTTATTGTGCTGTCACCGAAGGGAAGTTGATTAATGCGCGCTGTCGAAGCATTGAAGCGAGTGTTCGCAACAAGGGGGGGGAATCCGGAAAGAAAAATGGGGATGGGATGGACATGATTTCATTTTCTTTTGAATGAAATGTTATTGGGGACGGATTGTCACCACAATGTAAGTTGATGTGAAGTGTTGCAATAAAACGTAATAATCAGTTTGGGACAGGACTGGGAATTCCGTGTGGGAAGTT
>CAJPEX010005982.1:4029-14199 GCA_905338405.1 Notodromas monacha | reverse complement strand
ATCGGCTTTTAAATAGAGAGTCGGGAACGAGGTCGAGAATATGAAAGGACCCGACACGGCGTCCGACAGCCTCACATTTGAATACGCGTATACTCACTTGAATAATCATGACGCACAATTTGTCCCCGCGACTCTGACTCGCGTATAATCGAGGTATGTTTTGAAATGCCGTCTCGAATAAGTGGTTTAAAAAATTGTACAAACCATCTAAATTTAGCGACTATTTCATGAACTCCTTTCCAAAAAGTAATATAGAAAGACCGAATTGCAGAAAAGTAAACAATTGATTGCGGAACGTCGTTAAAATTTTCGAAACTTTTTTCGGACCAATTTAATCACGGTTACAAGACAGTTAAAATATTGTTTGCCATCACGTCGATTCCTTCAAGAAAAAAGTATATAAATCCGGCTTTATTTCCAACTCGTCATTGAAATCCATCGAGTTCGATGAGATGCATGTACGGTATTTTCTTTCAAAGTTTCGTGTAAGTTCGGTCCACCAAATTAAAAATCGCACATTCTCAAGCTCAAGAGGGAGTTTCTTAGGCCCAGTAGTGATGTTTATTTCGATTTAGATGGTCAGCAAATAATACTTGATTAGGTTTAAAAAGAACGGGCCTCGTTAACAATTTCTGCACTTGCATACTTGTAAATAATGCACTTGATAAATCCATACTCATGTTCACGTTGCGATTTTTCGCAGACAAAAGCTGCTTCATCAAGTCAGAAATCTCTGGAACACACCAAAACTGCTTTGAATTTACGATTCTTGGATATTTTCGAGCAAAAATGGAAGGAGAAATCATTTTTGGGCTTACTATACACGAAGAACATAGTCTGTGGGATCTCGCTGAAGCGGCAAAGAAAAAAATTTTCCATCTCCAATATTTCCATTTTTGGTGAAAAATTTTATCGCGTTGTGGGCACACACACACTTTTTTTCCATTTTTGTGCATTATGTGTAAGCAAGGACAAAGCACTGTCAGTTTATGCTTTTGATTTATTTAGGCAGTGTGTGTGGGCCTGTGATCTCCTGCTGCGGGTAAGCGAACACAACAAGCTAGAGATCTTATACGAGTTGTTCCCTGACAGGTCATCCGGGGGTTTTTTCTGGGCGTTCGTATCGATTCAGGAAGCAGAGACCTTCCTTTTCTTTTCCTTCGCCTCAAGGTTTCTCACGGGTATTTCTGCCGTTCCCCTTTTCGGAAATTGTATTGGACTTGCCCTTGTGAGGCAGTACAATCACGGGAACATGCACACCAAGCCATAAAAAAAATAAGAAGAAGAGGAAAACCAACTGTTTTCTCCCCCTCGAATGTATCTTGTCATACCTTTCTAATATAGCAGCACGAAGAACCAGAAGAAAATTGGACACTCCGATCTACGCCATAAGTTCGAACAGTAACTGGAAAAGTGCTCCGGAAACGGAATTGAAATTGATCGGGTTGTAAATGAAGACCAAGCCCTGTTTATTTTTTCAGAAGTGGACAAAACCGTTATGCATTTTTGAAAATTCGATACGCCAGCAGGTTCGAGGGTTATTTTCTCAACAGAAAATAATAATACAGCATTTGAAGCCGTTTTATCAGTAGCAGTTCATATGTAAAATTGCGAGTATTACTTTGATTGCCATGACCTCAAATTCAAGGATGGGGAGGGGCAAGCTTTTCTCGCCAATTGTTCCGGCCCAATCTTGAAGCAGAAACGCGTTCGGTGAAAATCCAAGGCTTTTGTTCAACAAATTGCGTCAAAATCCGCGAAAGAAATTATTCGACGTCTCACATTTCACGCAATTGAACGTCGGGAACATTTATTCACCGAAAAAGATCGAGTCAGAGACAATTTATATTTTATTGCCTTATGGCATCGTCTGTTTGAAATCTTCTCATGAAATTGCGGTTAACAATTTCGTGCATTCACAGTGCAAGTCAAGCATCAATTTTTTTCACGAAGTCAAAAAATATATTCTGCAAGGATTGAAAAATACTGTACATGGCTTGTCTAATTTCCTTTGAAGCTGGGTAATTAAGACTCCTCTCCTTCAAGAGCATGAAATCGATAGTGAAATGCGATCAAGTACCGTATTTCCTCGAGTACCACGTGCCTTCGAATAAGACCTGATATTTTTTAGCTAAAATTTTGCGAAAAATCTTCTCCACGCATAAGACGCGTACTGTGGTTTTCAGTAACCAAAGTTTCTTTTTTTTTTTAACTGGGTTGGGTTAGAATCTGAATTTAAACTCACTTGAAAATTAAACTCAATGGCGATTTTTGCTTTCGTTTCATATGAATAATAGTATTGCATCGTCAAAAATAAAGAACCCTGAACACTTTTTTGAAAAAGGGGAGACAAGTTTCAAATTTTAAAAAGTAACCTGAAATGTTATACCCAACCACGACGAATACCTCATATTTTGCCCCGGTTTATTGAAAAAGGGTGCGCTGGGTACTCGAGAAAATACAGGTATTCTCTCTCAAAACTCTCGTATGAATCAGGAAGCTGATTACGGACGGTGGCAAACAACCCTTGACTCATTATAAGATGATGCATTCGTTTCTTTAGACAAAAGGCTTAGTATTCGTGAACTAACTAGAGCAAACATCAGAAGACGAAAAAACTAGGGACATTTTCGGCAGAAATTCCAAGTAGACCGAGGGAGGAAAAGAAAAAAAGGTTTTCTCGTGTATCTCTCTCCTCGCCTCGTCATCCATGCAGTGGCGTCGGAACGCATTCGTCGACGCATAGTGTGGAAACAAATGTCGCAATTAGCCCTCACGAGAGGCTGTTAGGAGTTGCTGAGAGACAAACACGAGTGAGTCCATCCCAAGCTTCTTGAGCAGAATGATCTCCAGCTTTCCTCCCCCCCCCCCCTTCCCCTCCCTGCAAATTCTGGCTTCTGGCAAACAAGCAGTCGACTATCCAGATGTGTACAGTGTTCCCCTGGCACCGGGTGGCATCAATGACTATACGTGCCGCTATATACAACTCTACCTACATGAGCGGCTAAATATCTCGGCAGACGTATCAGGGGACAAAAAGAGCAATTTTTATTTATTTATTTACTCATTCTTAACGCAGACTTTACGTGTTTTGACACCCTTTCAGCCT
The DNA here is from genome assembly GCA_905338405.1 of Notodromas monacha. Classification (NCBI taxonomy): domain Eukaryota; kingdom Metazoa; phylum Arthropoda; class Ostracoda; order Podocopida; family Cyprididae; genus Notodromas; species Notodromas monacha. The sequence continues at coordinate 11,090 of CAJPEX010005982.1, read as the reverse complement.
TGCCACTGGCTATTATTTTTAGTTTTTTTTACCTGGTTCAGAAGTATCGTATTTACCCGAGTAACACGCGCATCTTTTCTTCGGCAAAATTAAGGCAGAAAAGTTGGGGTTTTGGTATGCGGGTTTAAAAAAGACGAAAAGGTGAAAATCATCAGGGAGTCTGTTTAGGCGAAAATTTCGAACAGGAATTTTTACGCGGTACTTATCCTGTTGCAAAGCTTCAAGTTATTACGAATATTCACGTGACCGTAAGTTAAACACCATTATTTCATTGATTGATTGTTATAAAAGCTTCATTTGTCTCTTGTCAGCATTCACAAGGTTTTAAAAATGTTTTCCAAATACCATCACCCTCCTCCACTCATATAAAGATTCGAACACATTCTGGCATGAAATAAGAAGGAAAAAATAAATCACAATATGGTTGTCGAAATGAAATAAACCACATTACAAACAAATGTATGATTTGCGACCTTTTTTAATGACAAAAATCCCAGCACAAGGCAATTACTGAGCACATATTAAAGCACAATGACTTCCGCCTTTTGTAATTGATTAAACAATCGCTTAGACAATCAATCAATCTGCTATTCAAAGAAAAAATGAGTATTTTAAACCAGCAAAAGCTTCGGTCCGCGTCACAAAGGGGGATAGGTTTTTGGGCAAATTACATGCCAAAAAATTGAGTTGTGATGCGTCTTCCTCAAAAACGCGTGGCGATTAAGTAAATACGATAGTTGCCCATGAATTTTGTAGGATCTATATTATCAAGAAAACTTTACAGTTCCTTCAACTTGTTTCGTGCTTACTGATGTCAAATAAAATACGATTTTAATGAAACCTCACAACAGTTTCGCCTCAACTTCCATATGCGGTCGTTTCACTTCACTCTGCCGAGTCATAAACACGTTTTTTATCAAATATGTTTTCATCCATTAAGCAGAAAATTAGCACTTACGATGCTTTCTCAAAAAACTTGATACAGGCGCAGTATTCATGAGAAGGAGCAGCGTTAGAAAGTACTGTACTTTTAATCTGCTGCAATCTATAAGAAAAATGCGTAACCCGAGAGCGAGCCACATTTTCAATTTTGAAGCTAAGACAGAAATGAATTGTGGAAGGCTGCGGAAGAAAAGAGCCATTCACATGCTTCAATTTGCAAAGCTTGAAGATAAAATACGGGTTCAGTATTCTTCAAAGCTGATGCGGTATAAATGCGAGTGATCCTTGACTACCAGGCATTCAGAAAACATTTTCTGCGTCCGTGAATACAAGATAGCCGTGACCCATTTTTTTCCTGTGTTTCGTGCAGCTGCGAGAGGATACGAATAATGTTTCTGCGTAAAAAAAATGTGAGTTCAAACAGAAAAGGAGGATGCAAAGATGGAAGTACTGCAATTCCTAAGAGCCGTAAAACCAGCAACCAACATTCGACATTAAGGTGATTAATTTCATATTCGCCTACCGATGGACCAAAGAGAAACTTTTAATGTAGGAAATAAATGAATTCCCTTATGGCACGAAATGAAAGAGACTTTTTTTAAAAATGCAACTCATCCTTGAATTGGAAGGACTCAGAACTTTCTCCCATAATAATAATGGTCACTTGTCAGCTCTCACTGACGAGTTCCGCTCACTATTATTTTTTCCAAAGGTTCGGAGAGACGTTGAGGAGCAGTTGTAAGAGGGTGTGAATCAATTTCTGTCCATCAACAAGAAACACGCAAACGCACAAAAGAAAAACATACAAAACATTGCCTCCAGTAATTTCGTTACTTTCAGGGGCCCTAAAACCAGTTACGAATATTTAAATTCAACGCCTCTAATTTTGGATACGCTCATCACCGTTGGACCAAAATGAAACTTCAAATGCACGAAAAATAAATTAATCCATACACTGCATTGCCCTTAAATGAATGCGAAGATGCTTTACATTGGTAGAATTCGGAAGAAATACTTCTCTCGCATTCAAGACAATCGTAACCTATTTTTCTTTGATTCCTTTGATGAAAGATCACTTGATCTTCTCTTCAATCTTCTTGGTTTTTTATCACATACAGAAGTTGAAATTTAGGAAAGAAATGGATCTTTATGTTACTTCTTTCATGAGACTTCGCTTTGAATTGGTAAGATTCAGAAGAAAACACTTTTCTCACATTCAACATAATCGTAAACTAATTTTTCTTCACCACGCCCCTTCTTTTTTCAATCGATTTTCTTTTTAACGTACTTCAAATACAGGAAAGAAGGGAATATATTTGTTGGAATTTTATAAATGAGACAGGAAAAACTTGTTCTCGCATTCAACATGAACGCAGCCTATTTTTCTTTCGCCATGTTACTTTCTTTTCTTCACACTAATATACTTCATTTCTATTGTAATTCCAATACAGGATATGGACAAATCCATATATACGAATCACACTTTTCTTAATTCCACTCTCATTACAATTGGTCGAGTTCGGAAGAAAATACTTTTCTCGCATTCGACATACAGTAATAGTAACTTATTTTTAGCTTGCCACGTCCTTTCTTTCATTCAATCAATTTTTTTTCGAAACGTACAGTACTTGAAATAGGTGGAAGTAAATGAATCCATGTGCTGCACTTTTCAAAAAGCGACTTTTCTTTGAATTGATAGAAATAAGAAAAAAAATGCTTTACTCGCATTCAACATAATTGCAACCTATTTTTCCTTTGCCGTGTTCCTTCTTTTCTCCAATCTATTTTACTTTTTGTATTTTCTTTCTCCACAGTAGTTTCAGAGCAAAGTTCGGCAGCAGCTGTATGTAGAAGTGGGTTTCGAGCAGCTGCAACTGCACGGATTCCTCCGCTCATTCTCGCCACGTTCCCCCTGAATTGCACTCACTCCATTCGTCACGTCGATCCTCTCCAAGAGCAGTAACAACCTACTCCGGGCGAGAAAAATGGCCCGGAATTCGTCTTCCGCACCCTCGCGTGGTCCACGTCAGATAACCAATAATGAATCTGCGCCGACTGCCAAAAAGTTGCTCGGGGGTCGATCGCGAGATTGATGCGTTTCCAAGTGAAGCTTTCTTCCAGAAAACGGAAGAATAACCCCCCCGGGTCTTCTGTTTCCGTGAGACAACACATTTTCTTCGCACACCCGCAATCATGTTTCCAAAGGCATCGATCCATGTTCAACACAGAAAGCACGCGCTGTGGAAAGAGTGTTCTTCAACCGGTAGGGATTTTCTGCCGGTCGACTGTATGAGGAATTTTGTCCTCATCACGGTTGCGTGATTCAGGGCATACAGTATATATATACAATATATATATGGGGAGATGAGCCCTATTTTTAAATACATTTATGCAACGGAGCCTTGAATAGGATGAAAATTCAAGGGATTTTCTTCCAGGCCTGCGTTGAAATCAATTTTCATAGACATCGGTCCATATTCGCTGAAGGGTTCTTCAACCTATGGTAAGTTTCAGCTGGTCGAATAAGAAATTTGGTCGTCATCACAGTTGCATGAGTCAGGCCTGAGTTTCTCCCGAAATTTTTTTTGTGGGTCCAAAGTAGACCCTTTTCATTAGAGTTTTTTCGCGGAGAATCGGATATGGAATGAAATTCATATGTTCGCAATCATAGACCTACCGTATGTCTTCAAAATATTTTTTTTATAATCATCGATCTCCTTTCGGTATACACTAAAGCAGTGTTCTTCAACACGTTGAAATTTTCTGTAGGTCAACCATAAAATGTTCACATAATTGGACTCATCACATAAGCTAGAGTTTCTATAAAGGAGCGCTTTTCAAAATAAATTAATTTGTTAAAGTCCAAGCGAGAAAAGAATCAAAGAGACAAGTTCCTACGAAATACTCGATGTCTTGTAAAATATACCTTAACGGGTTTTAAAATATTTAATTTTTGTGTAGGGCAATCAATATTTACCTACAAAACGCATTAATTTCCCATTCTTCGTTGACGGTGCACTGATTCATTTATTCCGAGATACGGATATAGTGAAAAGCATACTTTTCTCCGAAACAGCCGTGAATTACATACAGATTTTCTGAGGTCACGTATTTAAAAAAGAAATGATTGCTTCAGTGAATTAAAGGCAAGACTCAGTTTGCTATTCATTAATTCAACAACCCATTCTTCCAAGAAATATTTTTTGGAAGGTCGGAAGTGGGGGACAAATATGTATCGAATCAAATAACCACAGAGAATATTTATTTGGCAGTTCGAACAGACGAGATTGATGCGTCAGTTTGACGCATCAATGTTTGAATAATGTTTGTTTAATGTTTGAAAATGTCAGTAGATTACAAAATCTCTTTGAAGTATTCGATAGCGAGACATACACTAATTGTACGAACATTGTTCAGGCAACAACTCAATGGTGAAAATGTCACTTTTCGTTCCGTGGCGTCTCGAGCAAAACTATCCTACGGACATGTATTTTTAATTCATAAATCGGAGATTTTCGCATGTTCACTCGGAATTTTCCAATTACAGTACTACTTTCGAATTTTGTAAGTTTCATTGTTACGATAAAGAAAATTGCATGTCCCGAGCAAGACTCAGAATAGAAGATACGTGATGGTGGACGAACAAAAAAATATATATCTCAGCTTTCGTCGTGATCGGTTTCTGCAGCGACGTGCGCAGCCTTTTCCTCCGCGGGTCTCGGGTTTCGGTTCATCAACTCCATCGCGGTGTCGAACCCGACACCCAAACGATTCCGGGCACGTCTGCCGCGGACGAATAAATGCACCTTCCTCCCAACAAAATTCACATCCGCAGAATCCACTACGTGACAACAGACGGGGAAATCCGGAAGCCTCGGAGACATTCTTGCTTTCATAGGGAAAAACACAAAAACCCTAATTTTGAAACAATTGTTTCGGGATTCATTAACTAAAAAATGAGGAATATTAGTAGGTAATATGAACGCCATTCAACCGATGACACCATTTCAGCGAAAACAGTTCAGGGACCTCGCGTTTTCTTCGCATGAAACCAAAGATTTGTGAAATTTTCAAACAAATTGAAACTTTCGAAAAAATATATCCTTGGTTCTTCAAAATAAAGCTGCTCGAACACATAAATTCTGATATTTTTTCATTTAATGAAAATAAATACATTGCATTTTAAATTCGCAGTGAACGCGATGAAAATTATTTATAAAGCAAACAATTCAAGTAACCACTGGAAAAGGCTTTTCAAGAGCAGAAAAATCATTTTCTGTGAATTAACTTTAAAATGCGGCGCATATAAAAAAAACTGAAAATACTGTACTGGACTGAAACGTTTTACACGGCAGCAAACTTTAAGTGAAAAGATGCCTTAATTTTTCTGAGAAAAGCGTGCGAGATATTTGCAAATACTTTAAATCGATTGTCCGAGCTCTTGACCAGGTGCCTGAATTTGGACAATACAGCACTACGACATTTGCAAAAATTTCAATCTTTCAACTTCAAGGGTAAAATACATGTATTGTTCTCAACGTTGAATCGACAATGATCCTACCGCCTTTCTAGCAAATATTTTTCTGCAGCCCATTTGCTAGGAGTGTTCCAATAAATTTAATTCGAAAAAGTTGCGCGTGAGAACAGTAATTAATTTCTTTTCACGAGATACTTCAGCATTGTTATATATTTTGATGAGCATTGCTTTGACTTTCGAATTATACATAAAAGCTTAATGCAAACGAAGCAGCTCGAATTCAGAATCACTTTTCCACCTTCTGATTTTAAAAAAAAATGTCCTTTCAGCATAAATCAAGGCTACACACTGTACTTGTGAAATATGCCGTAGATTATTTATTGAGGGGAATAGACTTGTTTGGGATTTCAAATTCGCAGGAGGGAAAAAAATGAGACATTGGTCGAGGAAAACTTTATGAAATTCCCTGATCGGTGTCTCCTTGGAAAACGAGCGAAGGAGCAGAAACCATCTGGTGACCTGCATGCTGATTATAGCAGCCCAAAGGCAAAGAGCGAATCGCAATTTTCGTAGCAGCCGGTGGCTGAGCAAACAGGAATACATGACTTTGCCTCCGAGTCACAATTTGCATATGCAATGACCTCATCGCTCTAATCCATATTCGCGGCCTTATCCCTTTTTTTTCCCCGAGACGTCGCTCTTCCTGATTATCCCGACACTAACAAGTTACAGTAATACCTTTCTCGGAATTATTCATTTCCTTAAGGAGAGCGAGAAAACTTTTCGAGTGAGACTAATTCATCGGCAGATTTTTTTTTTTCAAATGAGTGTGCATCCGAATCGCTGATTCGAATTTTATAGCCTTGCGAAAACTTCCATTCGCTTAGATGCGATAATAATCGGAATACTCCGTGGAATTTCGCTTCATCTTGAAAATTCACACGATACAACGAATTTAGCATCAAGGCAAAAATTTTCTGACTGTTTCTGTGGGTACTATGGAGTAAGTGGAGCGTTTCTTTGCTCGGGTGAAAAATTCATTACGAAATTTTATACTTTTATCTAACGTGCTTCATGCTGATGAATCAAATGAAATTTTTTTATACGATCATAACATATATGACGGTATTTTCCTTGCGAAATCATCAATGTAGATAATTGGTTATTCGAAACTAGACCACCAGGGAAAGCAATAAAAGAATAAATAAACCAAGAACCCCGAAATAGCATGAATAAAGTCTCCGTAAGATCTGCTCCATTGTAGCATACCGCCAATAATTGCCAATTCCTAGCCAACGATAAAAAAGTCGATTTGGGATTTATAAGTGCAAACATTGAATTCACCGCAATCAGAAGTCATTCGAGATTCGCATTTCCTTTTAGATTGCGAAATGTTTCCTTTGAAAACGTAGATTAATTCGGGCCAAGGATTTTTCGAACTTTCGAAGTAATTTGAAAACCTAAAATCCAAGTTCTGAACAAACAAAAAAATCCTTTTTCGGCACAGGCCATTTGATGTACAGTATTTTCCTTTCAAATTCTAAAATTTTAATAGAATATTTACCACGTCCTGGATTTATTTTCATTCTGAAAACTATAATCTACAACCCCATACGACATGTTCTAACTTATAAGCACTCAT
>CAJPEX010005980.1:0-14201 GCA_905338405.1 Notodromas monacha | reverse complement strand
TTTCATCTGGCGCGGACGAGTCAAAGCCTTTTCCTGGGGCCAGTGACATTGAAAGATCCGATTTCCACGGTGACCCTTTTTTTGCCTGGGGTTCAGGGCCAGGGTGGTGGATCGTTGATACACAATCAAATGGAGGAACCCATTGTGCCCCTTTAGCTCGTGCACAGCTGTGTGCACGAACCGGAACCCGAATCCCGGGAACGAGTCCCGGAAAACGGCGAAGAGGTCTCAACCTGGTCCTGTCATCTCTTTGCCAGCATTCAAGAAAAGAGGGAGAGAGAGAGAGAAGAAAACAAACGCCTCGGGACTTTGGTTGGGATCACGTTGAGCGGAATTACGGATGCCGGTGGGCACACGAAATGTTTGCCCTTTTCTTCTTCAGTTAATTCCTTTCTTTTTGACTTTACTATTTTTTTTACTTATGTGAGGTTTGTGTGGTCTGATCATTGTCTGCGTCACCACATTTCTGGAAGCCATTTTTCTGTTCTGCCAGCATAGGTCAAGTGTTTTTGCAAAGGTGGAGGAGGAGGGCACATGTTGTGCATGGGGGTTTTGCTAGATAGTCTTTGGTTTTCATCACTTTTTTTTCAGAAAGTTTGGATTGCAGGTTAAATAAATAAATTTCATCTAGGAGGGCTAAGCTCAAAAACTACGTGAATATATTGGGTAGCTAGGAACTCAATAATAAATTTGCTTCAAATTTTTCAAATATTTGAAACAAATTAAATAATTTTTCGTTACAGTCTATTTAGGAATTGTGATTTTTAGAAAAAATTCATCGTTATACGATGAAAGGAGCGCTTGCACAATAAATTATATCTGTTGCACAAGATACCACTGTTCAATATTTGAGCAAATGTCCATCATAAAAACATTCAATGTTCAAAAATTTATTTTCTCCTATCTTTTAAATTCAAAAATCTGAAAAGGGTACAAAGAAATAGTTTGCAGAAACTGGGCTTTTTCTAATCTTGAGGGACACACATTCTTCTCATCATTACGACGCCATTTTTGATATTGATGACCTCATATTTTGTTTTTCATGTTGGATTCCAATTGTAAATTGCTGGTATTTCTTTTTTTATTTGTCATGAAGCTGGGGAATTTTTGCTGGAATTTATTTGCAATACGTAAATGCAGCATACAACTGTACCTTATTATTGATATGTTGTTCTGAAGTAATTAAAACCTTGGACAACATTTGTCTGAACAGAAATTTTGATTTTTTTGCGTAAAATTTGAACGTGCCTGATGATTTTTACTTCCGTCAATAGATTCACAAACCGCAATAACAAATGTTAAGTCGATTTATTTTCCAGAGCTTGAAATTCTTGACAGTTTAAAATTAGAATGTTATATAATTATTCGAGGGTTCAATTTTATGCGTCTGGCAATTGGCGAATCAATTTCTCGGCCATGATTAAACTAGGTCAAACTGTGATAGATTACGTCACTGTATGTCAAAACTGGATTTCTGTCGACCATCACGCCCCAAATATTTCAAGGAGAACTTCATTCGTGCTGCATAATTTCGAGATTCCGTCATTTCTCTCTTTTAAAAAATTCAGTACAAGTGCTTTTGAATGCGGCTCCATTGATGTTCCTGGATGAAAAACGTTTCGAAGAAATATAATCCGGAGCATTCGCGACTCTTATTGTTTTCTAACCCTTGATTGACAAGGGGACGTTTCTAGGCCATAGCAATAATTGAGAGAAGAGGTTGAAGCATTGTATTTATTGCAGGGAAGACTGTCAATCAAAGCCGAGCACTTGCATTTGTCATCGTATTTCAAGCGTTTCTGTTCGAACGAGGATTTCCTTGATCAACCGAGTGAAGTTTCCTTTCGGATATGTTACTTCGCCGAGACGAGGATCGAGCATGATTCACCTAAGATGAAACCGACTGAGTTATATGGAAAGAAAAAGATCTGAGATTTTTGTTCTTTTGCAAAAATTGCCAAAAAAAATTCAGGGATAATTCAATCTGTCTCAATATACAGGGAAAACTCAGAGCAACATACGGTGCTTCAAAGTGGGGGAGGAAGGAAAAGAGTAAGGGCTATTTGCACGCGTCGACCAGCTGGCAGTCGACAGAACTTCTGGGGATAAATGGGCAAAGCACCCCAAGGGTGTTTCTGACGGTAAACAAAACCGGGTTCCCGCCATTCGAACGGTTCAATTTGTCCTATACTCGTTTTTTTTTCTTCCTATTTTTTCCCCATCTCCTGCCTTCGAAAGAGTATCCTTTTTCACCACTCGAGAACAAATTGGCAAGCGCGTGTGGCCCTGGCATCTTCAACCCGCGGGCATCTTTTCATTTCAGCAGGGATGATTGCACCAACAATTCATATTGCTCACAACTGGTGCCGAATGATAAGACCGCACATATGGAGGGAACACTTTTTATTTTTAATTCTCTTGTTGTTGCTTTTTTTAAATTTGCTGTCCATGTTCATCTTTCAGGCTTTCACTCCGCAGGAAGCTTGGTGCTGTTCTCACACAGATCTTCTTGGATCCATACAATTTTGAGCTTTCGAGTGAAATTCACTTGAACTCTGAGAGTGCATTCTGCACTTAGCGACGGGATGTATGAGAAAATGAAGTTTCATCACCGGAAATCCATATATACAGTAGAAGTTGGACCATTTTTCAAGCTGAAGAAACATCCCCTAATATATAACGGGAAGACAGTATACAGTAAAAATACAATTATTTAAGATTAGAGCTGAATCAGGTTTCTTTAAAATGCCTTTCCGTTTTATTGTTTTACGTGGAAATGCATGACCATTCAGCAGAAGAAAATTTTTAATGACATATGCCGATTACTCGAACATTTCAGCACTTCTCAGAGAATTACAGTACGTTTAATTTAGAAATTTCTTTATGTAGCATTTTTCTTCGTGTTTTTTTAAGGGATTGTAAAAATAAAATGGAAAGTCCATTATGTCTGTAAAAAAAAATATTCCCCGTCTCAACGGCGCCTTTTACACATTTCAAAATTTTCATTTGTATCAGTTGCATATGACCACAATAGAACTTGATCTCGACTAGAATTCAAAATATAAATTGAAATCAATATTTTGAGAGTTAATTGAACTGCAGAACTGCACTAGTTTCTTAATTATAGTTTTCAACAATTCGACAGCAGTTTCAAGCAAATCAGGAACAAAGATCGGGTTTGAATCGGCCTAAAATATCCATAATTTTAAAAAAGCAATTGAAACTTGAAATAAATCTTGTACTGTGGAAAAAAGGTTGAATGAAATTTCTTTTTCTTTTTTTTTGAAAATCAGATGATTGAAAAACTTGTTCGAAATGAATAGAGAATAATTTCAGTAATAATTTTCACAGGTATAGACATTTATAATTAATCCCCAAGCAACATTTTCACCATTATACTGTGACAGTAGCAAAATCGCATAAGGTTTTTAAGGTATTTCAAGATTCAAAATGCTTTGAATCATAGCTTCGTTGCGGTTACCCCGGGGACACCACTGACACATTTTCTGTCACAGTGGGTTCGCCGGAAGACAAGTTTCCCTTTCACTGGGTTTTCTAAGCAGTGCCCGGATGCGAGCCGGAAGAAGAACTGGGTGTTGGTGTCGCGAGTGTCGCGAGTTTATTCAGGGTTCCGCTTTGCGTTTTTTTATTTTTTGGCGGGAGTCGGGTTATGTCATGGTTCGTCGTACCTTCAAAAGTGCGCATAATTATTCCTAAGATATTTATGGTCTTTTAACGTTTCCCGATGGAATCTTTCGTTTCTACTGCGATAGTGAATGCCAGAAAAGGTTCCAGAGGTCAGCGAAATAATTGGAAAAATAATGTACATTGATAGGAGTCACGAATTTATCAGTGAATTTTCTGTAGATCGTGAGAACAAAAGGCCGTTAAATGTAAAATCGCTTCAAATTCGGGAACGTCTCGGAAAAATTTGATGCCGATGTGGCTATTTTCGATACGAAAAAGACCGCAAGTTTCATTTTTCAACTATGTTACTGCTGTTTCATAGCTCATCATGGGTCGGGTTCCTCATATTTTGGTAGCAAAATTTGTGATTCCTTCCTTCGTTAACGCGCGTCAATAAGGAAATTTGCACGTGGAAGAAATTCTGGACGCGTAGAACGCGAAAATTTGCGTAGAAAAATTTGCTTTTTTGGGTAAGCTTCTTCTTTTTTCGATTGCTTTGGTGCTTTGGAAAAGTGTTGCCTGGGTTATTTTCCGCAAGTGTCACGCTTTGCTGTCAACGTAACAGCGAAGAAGAGCACTCCGTTGAATTGCGCTCACATCGATCGCAATTTTTCTTCCTTCTGTCGGCGTGCGTTGTCTTCCCCGATAGTTATTTTTATTATTTAGACAGTGTAATATATTTTACAGCTGCGCTTATGGTTAATACCTCAGGGGATATCGAACGAGAATGATGATAAATTTTAAAGGACCGTAAATTGTGAAAGATTTCAGAAATAGATTTCCGAGCTTCGCGTATTTGCAACAGAACATTCGCGTCTAAATAGTGATCATTTTTTTGGAAAAAAGCACGGAAACTTCTCGAAAGTTTTATAATTTCGCATATTTTATCAAACTGACTGGCACGATTTTCTTTTTTTTTATATTAGACATATTTTATGTATAATATTTTAATTGTTATTGAAATTACTACAGTATTTTGCTAGAATTGCTTGTTTTTTGCTCTCGACATTTTTCTTAGCTCACTGGGTCAAATTTCTGTCATTTGTTGGAACATTATTATGATTTTTCCTTCCAATTGAGATACGAATATTTCCAAGTGATCTGTAAGACGGCAGATGAACCACTTGTAAATTTTATTTTCTCATGCATCCATTCATTCCTTCTCTACTTATCTATGTTCAGGATGTACCTTACTAAGCTGTCGTGTGACTGATACACTCACTTTTTCCTAAAATCCACTTCTAGGGTTTCTGAGATCACCTGTTGACCTCATTTAACGAGTTCAGCTGGTGAGGTCACTGGTACAGCACCTGGTGATTCTCATTGGAAATAAATTTAACCCAGGTTTTTGTGCTGTTTATTCGTGATATTTGATGCACAACAGGCTTGACTCTCCATGTAGGTACAGGGTTTTTTTATATGTTCCGCAAATTTCCCTCCGCGTTAGATGATGACGTGAAAATCTTTTTTTTATAATAACAATAAAGGATGCGTTCCTATCGTGACAAATTATGAGAGAACTTATGGAGTTTTCTTCACTGAAAACCTCTTGAACTAAGAATTGGTTGATGGTATAGTGAAGTTATCAACGAAAAAGTTAAAATTTGGATCGATAATGGAGCAAAGTTTGGCTGAAAAGTTTCCAAGTCGATATTTCTCGCTACCTCGAAATCTGATACTAAAGTTTAAGCTCGTTTATAGCATGCATTTCTTCTGAAACTTTGAGATTTGCGAATCTTGCTTTTCACACAAGCGATTCCGCAAATAATTCGAAGGCCGCGAAAACAATTCGCCGACACTTGAGCAATTGCGTGAATCGATATCTTCTGCGTGTTTGTTTCTTTTTCTTTATCTCCTTCGGAAAGTCGCAACAACGTGAAAACGGAAATTCACTTTTCCACGAACGTCACTCGGAAGGAAGGAAACAAACTCGATCAAAATTGCATTGAGTTGTCGAGTAAGTGCTGACTGGCGGAATTTTCTGTCGCTGCAGGTTGGGAACAGCTGCTTCATGCATAATTTATGCGCGTATTCAATTGCTAGATCAAATATCTCGTCGTTCCCGATGACGCATGAATTGTTGACATTCCCACATGCCAAGTATCCATCAGTGTTTGGGGAAGAATATGAGTACAATATGTTGCTTTGATGATTCGGAATACCGAATACGCGTAGATGACCCGGAATGCTGAGGAAACCTGCTGAACTAATAATATGAATGCGTGTCGTGACTAGTGACATCTGTTTATGGTTAGGAAATAATCAAGTAACTCTGTTTTTCTGAAGGAAATAAGAGTATGCGACGGAGGGAAGTGTGTCCTTATGACTGCCGTCCTGTATGTATTCATATCAGCTATCTGTTTATCTATTTCTAAAATGTATTATGAACTAATTGTATAATACGATTTATTCTGAATGATACGGAAGCAAACATTCCATTCATTCTACAAAGAGGACAACGTACAGTCGCACATATAGGATGCTTCTCTTTTTCCAAAGCTGTTTGTCCCACTTGGGAGTTGGGCCCGATCTTGATAATTTCCAGAGTAGGCATGGCTATAAAAAATATTCTTTGTATTTTCCATAATTTTGCAACGCTCTGGGATTTTTTTTGAATTTTTATAATGATTTTTCCATTTACTGCATGATGATGAGTGGAAACTTTCCAGTTGCAACCGCGAGTTCTCCGCCCATGTCACAATGTGCTAAATATTTGCCAGACCAGCTAAAATATCAAAGTTTGAATAATGTTCTCATCTTTTTTGATAATGGTTAAAACAAAAAAGATATAACAATTTTTACGTGGCCTGACAAGTTTTTGCACCCTGTGCAAACCTTTGGTTGTTAACTGGAAAGTGTTTACTAATCATCATGCAATAAATTGAATTTTTTCCAGAATCTAAATAAGCCACTGGCTACGTCATGAATTTTTTTTAATAACCCACCTGCTCTAGAAATATCAGAGGCCACGTCCAACAGGGACAACCCTTGGATAAGAAAGTCCCTGCATCTCAGCACTTTCTGTATGAGACAAGCTGACACGTGTCTGAGCCGCGTGGAATTCTTTTCGGTTCCTCCAGAATGTTCTTCATATCACAGGACGTTTCGCTTGAAAAATTTTGGGTTGGCCATGGCTGCAATAAGCGACTTCTCTCATTCTTTGCATGCTTTGTGTTCTATAAAAAAAAGGCGAAGAAACCATAGCAAATGAATGCCGCATTGATGATGTGCTCTTTCCGAGGTCTGCAGTTACACGCTCATCACTGAGTCCTTCCATCAACGTTAAATAACGTATAAGGACATTGAGGAATCGCATAAACCTTTCATGCTGGTACTTTTCGCAGGATGTCTCAGCATCGCGTTTACGTGGGCTATTCGTGGGACAAAAAGCTGCATAAACCAAAATATTACTGTACAGACTTTTTTAGTATAGTATGCGCCTGATTATGAACGTGGATTCGTTACAGTGCAGTGAAGAAAGCTGAGTGCATCACTGCTTTATTGTTGGACACTTGTATAATCTGTGTCATATTTGTAAATAAATAAAAACTAGCTCTTTTCACTTCTTTAAATGTGAGCTATTATAATGTGAGGCATCGGTTTATTTTTTATAAATAGCCAAACCTTTTACAAATATTTCTTCTGTTATGCTTTCAGAGGACATTGAATTTCGTCTCGAGAATTACTTTTCTCGAATTGGAGTTTTAGGGCTTCTGAATGAATGTAGGGAGTCAGCACTTCGTTTTTTGAGAAACCAACTGGGATTTATCCCGCAAGAATTTTTACGGAACATCATTTTTTCAATAAGTATGAAAACGATTCAATATTTGCAGATTTTGTTCATTAAAAATTCAGGTCTGGAAAAAATGAGAGTAAAGCTTTTGAAGAATTCTACGACTTGCTTGTACAAATTTTCAAGGAAAAATCTTCAACTGAAATGCATTATGGCAAGTTTTTCTTATGTTTTATACCCCATCTGGAAGGCATAATAAATTTTCAATTGTCCTGTCAAAGTTTGAAAGTTACGGTACCAGAATTTAGAAATGCTTTGGTCTCGAGGGGATTTTCCCGGGTCTGAAAATTTGAGTCAGGGAAGTGTTTAACCTAGGCTTGTTTGAATTTTGGTGGTATTATATTAGTATAATTAAAGAAGGGAACAAAAGATGATTATGAATGTATCTTGTCCGACGTGTAGATGTCGCCAGTGTAACATGAGTCCATCACGATTTCTCTCGAAGCAGAGGAGAGCCGAAGTGAGAAGCTCATTACAAAACTGCAATTTTACATCTGTGCGAGGTTGGCCTTCATAATATAATGGTCTTAATTTTGTAAGGGTTTGCATCAGCCTAACCAATCGATCCTCTGCTTTGCATTCCTGATATACCAACTGCATTTTTAATGTTTATTTCCTATGTGCATGTTCTTCTTCGCTGATGATGCTTCGACTATAACTGATGATCTCCGAATTATGCGGCCCGTCGTCGCGTGCTTTGTGGAAATCTTCCGCAAAAACGATTCCTGACCTTTTTTAACGCATGAAACATCCTCGTGCTGCGTCATCATTGAACGCGTCTATTTCATTTTTTCCAACAATGTAAAACGGAGAGGGGAGGAAAGTACCTGACGATGGAAGGAAAAGTATAGAGGGTGCGATTGACCTGACCTCGTTTTCACCGCAAAACCCCTCGTTTCCCGGGTACGAAATTCACTTGTTCTCTTGGCTGGTACTTTCGCGCGATGACGAAACCCTTTTTGCTCCTAGGCTGGGTTTGTGCAGTGTGAATCAAAGGGCATAAGGGGCTACTATCTGCACACCCACGAAAAAAAAGATCATTCGTCCTTTTATTTTCCGAGATTCCAAGTACACGTAAAGGCACTCTCTTTCAGCACTTGGTAAATCAGTGCGGGATAAAATTGATTTTCTTTTACGAAGAAAAACAACCTACCGAATAAAGAGGGGTTATTGCTTGCGGGGGGTAACGCAGACGGTTTTCGCTGAACTTCGTAGGTTTGCCACACTACCTGAATATTACACGGGGCGAAAAGTTATTTGGACCCCGAACCCCGGTGCTGATAAAAACCGGCGGCTTTTTCCCGTGAAAAATGCAGGAAATTTCGACAGTTTCCCAAGAGCAGCTGTTCAATAATTCGGTATGATATAAATCGAACCCGTCTGCTGGGCACGTGGAAGCGACGATAGGCGTTTTTGTCCATGTCTCAGAGCCACATGGTTTCTATATGCCTTATCGTGCTGCTTTTGTTTTCGGAATCTGACGTGAAAAAAAAGTTCTGAGGCAATGATCATTTTTCAAACCTTTTCCCTGTTTTTTTTTATGTACTGTTGCGTCGAAAGGTATGAGTGAGAAGTTGAAATTTTTCATTTCACAATTTAAGAACAATCTTTGTGAGTGCCATACCAGATGAATCAATTTCACCTGAAGGAGATTTTAATGAGACCTAAATATAATATTCTAAAAGAAAACTGACTGGTTGTGTCTTCATTCAATTGCTTTCAACCCTTTATTTTTATCAATGTTTCAATGCTGGGTGATGATTTAGGTACGACTGATAAAAGTTCCAAAGTAAACCAAATCGCGTGAGGAAAGGTTAATGTCAGACGCATTTCCACGTTTTTCGAGTTTGAACCTGGTTCAAGTGCGACCAAATATTCAAGCGATTGAAAAATTTTATGAAATGACAAACTTTATAAGAATATGTAAGTCAATCATGCTACTCCAAAAATTTGAATATCTATATTATTATTAGCAACTTGAATTGAGGTTGCCTATGCTTATCGAAGATGAGGAGAAATCTTTTCTAGTCATGAATGAAATATTAAGGTGAATCGAGACTTGGGGAAAGACCTTTGACTCAGAAAGTTGGGTGCTCAGAAATATTAAACTTAAAATTAAAGTACTGCGACAAAATTTTGAAGCATTCCGTCGTATGATATTGATGTGACGCCTCGATCGAGAGTTTTTTTTCCGGATATTCTTACGAGGGTCGCATCTTTGTATATCACTTATTTATATGCGCGGGCTATCTGAAATAAAACATTGCTGCTGAAGTGACATTTTATGCTGCCACAAAGAAAGCAATTAATATCAGAAATGTAAAAATATCAGAAGTTTAAATCAAGACATGACAAATATTCAAGCAATTGAGGAATATCCAGGCAAATACTAATTCCATCCTCACTGTGCCAATTATTGCTCTAGAACCCTCAACAAAAATAAGTCCTATCTTTTAGGCGTTCAAAAAAATTTTTTTGCTGCCAAACCGCCACAAATATTTTCTCACTTCGCCTCGGCGTCTTCTGAGCTCTGAATTCTGAGTGATTCGCAGTTTTCGTTCTCTGGGCTCTCATAAAACAAGATTTTTTTCATTGTCAAGCATGAAATCATCAGAAAATCCAGTTGGTTCAAAGTCTCATTTTTGCTTGGTTTTTTTTTTTTTTTTTGCAGTCGCAGTTGTACATATTATTCCGGCGTCGATAGCGCGGGAGTCGGTCGGCTGGTTTGCAGTCCAGGAAGCAAGAAAGCGCCCTATATACGGGGGTTCCCAGCAGGGGGTCGTGTTTTCCTTTTGTATTTGCTTGAGCCACTGAGAAACAGGTTGCTCACGCAGGGTGCTGCTGCTGTAGTCAACTCAGCACCAGCATCGGACTGCCCCGACGCGAACCCGCCCTTTGTCACCAAGTCCTTCAGGTCTGCTGACCACTTGTTCGGGTTCAAGTGCCAACTCTTGACGAGTGTTCAGAGAAGGAACATTTATTTCCTCGCGACGGTTTGAGTGATTTGCGAGAATTCGCCGGAAAATAAACTTGCTTTATTGGAGGGAGTCGGGCTGTGGAAAAAATACAAGTGAGATTGGAAGTACAGTACTTTTTTAAGGTTCCATCAGTGCTTGCTTCGCTGAATTGATCTCCAAAACTTTTACCGGACTCTAGATATCTTTATTTAAAAAAGAGAGAGGTATTCATTGATAAGAAATGCAATTAAAGTTTACCGCGCATACGTGTGGAATTTTTTTCCACATAATATTCCTCAAGGTCATATAGGTTAAAATTGTTCTAATTCGGACTTGGCTATCGGCTGAAGAATTTCTGAAGTGAACTTTTACGAAACATGAAAATCTATTAGATATTATAGAGAATGAAAAATCTGAAATTTATAGGAAATGATCTAAATATTCCCGAAATTGAGGAAAATAATTTACAGCAATCAGTAACTGAAAAATCTGAAAACAGCAACGCAAGAATTGATATTTCCTGGTACTTTAATATTTTCAGCTTGATCTGAGAGAATGATATTCTGTTCAAATGGAAGTAATTTCGAAGAATGCTTCATCTGGAATGTACTCCAGAAAGTATTTTTCTCTCTATGACCTGTTCAGTCCAGAATTACAGAAAGGCTAAGTGATCAGATCATGCGGTAATTTTCACTGGAAAAGTCCAAAATGTTTTTCAGGTGCCAACACTTGAAATTCGAATAACGTTACGATTTTTTTCTCCCCTCATTCTCAGTTTTTAGCTTTGTTAATTTCTATTAACTGTATTTTCATGATTGAATGTACATGAGTCATGTCATGAGTGATGTACCCACTTAAAGTTTTTGAGTTACGTTTAAATGAAAAAACAATTAAAATATGATTTGTTTCAAGTGAGCCGAAGTTGCGAATTTAAAAATATAAAAATTTAGCTTTGAGCCGAATCAACTATTAAACATATCAATTCAGTTTAAATAAGTATGGGATGATACATGTATAACTAATTGAAGCATTCTACGAAAAACTATTCGAGAACTCATGCAAACGCTCGAGGATGCGAGTAATCACAGCTACATGCATTGAAGCTCCATGCGAAAATTTGCAATTTTAAAATGTTTTGTGCGAGTTTTACGTGGAACTTTTTGATGATATAGATTGTCCCTTTAATTCTTGGGCACCTTTACGTAAATCTAAATACTAAACGCCATCAGCTGAAGACCCTCAACGAATCGAAACTTTCTCTTATTCACAGGACTACCTTTCGATGGAGTTCAGGGATTTATATCGAGTACATATTTTATTCATGCTGCAGTACTTGAGTCATATTCCGATATGTGCATAGATTTAATACACATGAAACTATAGAAATAACAGCTGATGACATTTCCTGAGATGTCTGTGCGACATTTTATAAATTTCGAAGATTGTGCATGCGAGCATTTGCTGGATATCAAATTCACAAGTACTGTCAGTCTTCGTGGCCATGAAATAAAAATGTAAAAGACGCGGAAAATGTAAAGAACACGATTTCATGAGTCATACTGACAGGCGAACGAGGTTTTCAAGGTTCAGTAGCGGGCAAGTCAGACTTCAAGGTCAGTTCAGGTCATTCCTCCCTGAAAAACTACGATTTACCTTCAGAAAGTGTGAAATCCAAGGGATAAAATTTTTCAGTCGAAAATCCACGCATACTACCGACAAAAATACTGTACACATCAAATTATTCAATAACTTCAATCCAAAAATATTTCGAAATAATTAAAGTAGCGTAACTCATGATGTTTTTTAGAAACACAAGAAAATGATTCTGTTTCCAGTTTTCCTTTCATTTACATTTCTAATTCAACACACTTTCAGTATCCACTGTACGTCTAGGAAAATATGTACAAGCAGTATTTCAATTAATTAACATTTTGTATCCCCCTCTTGTCAACTTTTAGAATTTTTTTCTTCTTTCTAAAAGACTGCACTCGTATATTCACAAATTGTCCTTGATTATTTCGTGCTGACGAAGGGCACATCAGTTCAATTTTATTTTTATTAAATTCCTTTTGTTCTCAATTGAGGATTCACAAAATCTCTCCTCGAATGGTTTTAAATTCAAATTATGGAGATGGAATTCTATCTTCAAAACTTTAAAATTTGAACTCGTTTCAATCGATACTTTGATCTACCGTCATTATTGGCACGAATCCCGTCAAGTATAGCAAAAAGCACCCAAAGGAACAAACCCCAGCAACCTAGGATATATCCTAATGTCCTGGGCCATTGGGACGGGAAATGTAAACTTTGAACAGGAAATGAAAGTGCCAGCCCTATATTTTTCCGGTCATTGATTTTTCCGTTCTCCTCAGATTAATGGTGCAATACAACAATAGTCAGACCGACGCAGACAAGCATCAGTGATCTGAAGAAAAATCCTAAAAGAGCTCAGCAAATCACTCTGTATAGATCTACAGTCTCCCACCATTTCCGTACATTCCAGTCATCATGGCGGCGCCCAGAAGAACCTGGCGATCAGCTGACATCCGCAGCCGGACGCCGGAAGCGCCTGTTTCCGCCGTGTACCGGGTTGCTTCTGGGATCGGCAGCGGCAGCAGCAGCGGGGTTCGTCAGCCTCAGCCGGGTTCCGGGATCCCGTCTCAACAGCGGTTCCAGAACTTGACCTCCAGCACTTCCAGAGGTCCACCATCAGCACCACTGCAGGACCCAGCTGTCACGAAGCTGCTCGGAAGAGTCAACTTCCACCGGAAGCTCCGTCGCCTGATTGCACTTCATCACAGACTCAACCAGGCTAGAACTGTGAGTAATTACGTGGTTGAGGATGTGGATTCCTTTTCTAGTTTATGTTCTGTAATTATTCACGAATTCTGGCATTTTAAAAAAATTGGCACATCATAATGCACAGTAAAATCACATTACTACTAAGTACTAACTCTCAGAGACCAGATAAAAAATTTCCTGCAGCAACAGAAAATTTGTTGTGTCAAGATTCCTTATTCTTGACACATTTTAGACTGGAATTTTATAGAAAATGGGTAATAAATACCCATTCCGGAAATACGAAAAGTGAGGCAATTCAACCAAACAATAACTAATTTCTTGATCACTTCCGCATTTTATCAATGCGTATTCGATGGAATACATTCGTAGAAAATTTAGAAAAATGTCTCCAACCCAAGAAACCAGCAGATATAGTCAGCCACATGCAATAAAAACTGAATATATTTCAGTATTTTAAATCTTCGATGTACAGTACAGTCATCTTTCACTTCATACCCATGTAAGGCAGGTATAAGTCGACCAAATATATTAATTGGCATGCTTGACAGTTTTTTTCCAAGTAAAAATTTCGTATGAGTGGATGATTGAGTTAATTCAGTTCTGATCGAAAGAACTCGGCTGGAATTCGGAAGCAAGCTGGTTGGATTGGCGTGACCGAAAAAAAATATTCCGGCATATTTCCAGGTATATTTTCATTCAAATATAGGTTTACAAACGATGAGGTACTGAGTAAGAGCTGATTACGCGATACGTATGTATGTTGATGAAGAAATATTCCCCTGTAAGTCCTATTTTTAGAAACCCACAGAAAATCACCGAACGATCAAGATATGTTATCATGAACGCCCAAATGCAGCCTGAGCTTAGAATAAAAAAAAAGATCTGCAAAAAATGAATAAAATATTTTTGAATGCGTAATCTGAAATCTGTCCATTTCCAGCAAAAGGTTTATTCTTATCTCG
>CAJPEX010005979.1:0-14202 GCA_905338405.1 Notodromas monacha | reverse complement strand
TGCTAGCATGCGTTCCAGAACGACACAGGGAACGATGCTCCCCCAGCCGTTTTAGGGTGACCAAACGACCATTAGCCCAACGACCGCGTCAAAATGGGGTGCCAATGGAGTTGCAACGCAGGTTGCATTGGCAACATTATTTGCTGGGTAGTTCAATTTTTGAATTTAAAAAGCTGTATGCGAGAGATCTTCATTTTTGAATATATGATGGCTTTCGGAAGAAACGCAGAATAAATTATGCAAAAATTTAATTCTAAATATTTTTTTACAATTTTACCAAGAATTAAAAAAATATATATTTTGCTTCAGAGATGACAACTGTTATTCCTTTTTGAGAGGAACCGATGACTTTGAAATTTATCATTTTTCATATTTTAAACCATAATCAATAACGAATATAAATGCTTCCTGTTCATATTTTTTCAAAGAAAAATACATCAACGGGAATGTGTTCTAGTATATTCTTATCAAGGTTGAAATAACAGTCGTTTCTGTCGTGGGAATGGCCATCAATCCAATCAATCGAAACTGCACAATTCATTGCTCAATTGTCCCTGTGAACTCTTTTTTCATTTCTATTATTAGAGAGGTTGGAATATTCCATAAAATTTTGTTTCTTCCAGCAATCGCATATAGTCCATTGGGGAATTGAAAGAAAAGTAAACCTTGCTGCTAGTAAAAAGTGAGATTTTGTTTTTGACTGCTCTGCTGGTGTGTATGAACGTTTTTGAGCAATTTAACTAAAAGCTATTTTTTTCAGTCAAAAAGACAGTTTGCATTGTTTTTTTTTAGGCTTGCTCATATAAAAAGTTACAGTGAGACCCCAAGATGCGGATGTAATTGGTGCATCAAGAGTGTCCCAAAGCGGAGTCTTGTTTTCCCATAGACTTACATTATATAATTTTTAATTGGTGTTATGTGGAAGAAATGTTCTTCAGCTTTCCCTGAAAAAAATTGTTTGCTGCTTGAATTTGAATTCTGGTTAGTGATTGCGAAATCCTGCTGGATGAGTATAATCTTGGTTATGACCCCAGGCTATACAGACATAGGAACCTATTTTTGCAAAATTTATAAAAAGCTGTTTTGAACTATTTGCGGTGTATTTGCAATTTTATCACAAAATGTCCCTATGTTGAGTCTGTGTCCCCTTGTTGGGCCATTTTTATTAATTTTTTCTGGGAAAATAAGTGTCCCTATGTCAAATTGTCTGCAGGTTGATGCGTCTGCATGTGGGGGTCTCACTGTATCTGCAGTTTGCAGGAATGAAGCAGAGCTAGGGCTTCTCAGGCAGATGACAAACTATTTTAACATAAGTTTTGCTGGGTTAATTTTTTTCATCCACCCCCCCCCCCCATAATTTCTTCCAAGTCCTAACCCAGGAACAATTTTTGAAAATGAGGATGTTCAGGTGAATTTTCAAGAATTTTTGTCCTTCATCCCATTTTATGTTCCAAGAACTTGTCACTCACATTTTGAATGGGAAATGCGCCCTAATTGGGTATTGTCATTAGGAATTCTGAACATGTTCCTTTTATAAATTATGATATACTGGAATTGGGGAGTTTGTTGTAAGAAGATTTCAATAACATGAACCCTATAGGATTCCTGGCAGGACTTGGAAAACAGTTTGTTATAATAAAACAATTTAAATGGCATAAATGACATTTGTTGTGATAAGATTTTACTGTATAATCAAAATTTTCATAACACTTGAGCAATTTTTTCTGCACAGCAGAATTTTACAGACTAAAATTATAGTCAGAGACACAAGTATATAGTGTTGCAAAAATAAAATGGCATCATTGAAATTGTCACCCAAAATTAGAGAACTGAATTCTCAGTAGAATCTTCTCTCAGATGATCTTTGTGAGAATCTGGGAAAGCCTTGGTTCTCACATTTCTTTCTGAGCCCTCAAGGCTGTATTTTATTGCTAAAATCCTGTTGCTGTTTTTCATCCTTGAAGGACAGTTTTCCTGTTTCCAAATCAGCAACAACCTCATACATTCTAATTTGAGCATTTGTGTGAGTTGTTTCTCAGCAATTTTGCGCAGAAAATCACTGTTCTTGGACTCACATATTTTATCAATGTATACCAACCTTAAAATAGGGTGATTTCTCACCCTGGTTGCAGCCTGGCCAAAGTCTTGTGTTTCATTACTCAAAATTCAATTCAATTTTCAGTCTCAAATGTAAAAATCTTTATTTGTTGAGAAGTTTTTCTTGACATATGTTAAGGTGTTTGAACCAAATCAGAACTTCTGTCAACTGGAGATGTTAGATTGAATGTCATGTACAGTTGCAGAGATACAAATATCACAATGGAATTCATATAGACTCTAAGTTTCATGATCATGATTCACCTTATTTCTATAGCCAATGAAGTGGATCCAATGTCTTTGTGGAACAATTTTCATTCAAATAAGTTGTTGATTCAACTTCCAACACTATAGGTTAAAATAATTGCTAAAAAAAAGTCATCGGAATTTGAACATGTTTGATGAGCTTTCGACTCTTGGTAGAATAATTCATCTCTTTATAATGCTTCATTTAACTATTTAATGAATTTAATGGTTAGCAATACTTTTGTCAAAATTGAATTCCAGGTGCTTAACATCAGGACTCAGGAATTATTAGGTTTTCTGTCCTAAGAATATAAGGAAGTTTTCCACCGCCAGAAAGATTTTATGAATCTTCTTGAGATTCTCAGCGTTTCTCCGTCTTTCGATGCGAGGATTTCACAAGAGTTTCTCTTCTGTGTTTCACAATTTCAGACGAGGGAAAATTAAATGTTCCATGAGACGACGTACTATAACCTTGAGAAATTGACGCTTCATATTAAATGAACCGTTGTGCAGTTTCCAGTTTCCGCAATTAATTTACTTTGCTTTTTCTTTTTTTATTATAAGCAGTTTCCTTTTACACTGAAGTTAATATCAGTCTGTTTTCTTCTTTCAAAAATGCACTCGTTCACTTTTCTATTTATTGACCCAATTATGCTGGCATTCATTTAATAATTTATTTTTTTAGTAATTGGCTAAAAGAAATTACTCGCATATTCGTTGCTTTTTTTTTTTTTTTACACATGGAATTGTGGTAAAAATCCATTATTACAGTATCTATATCGCGAAAATAACTTTTGAATGAAGAATATATTCTGATCATGTGAGCAAAAACGCCTTTGCTTTGAAGAATGATCTTATCATATACCCTGTACTAGTCTAATGCTGAATTTGCATGCTTGATGCTTGTACATGGAAAAAATGTAAAATTGCCCAAGAATTATTACTGCTAGATTAATATGCAAATTATGATGTCTCCCATTCAATCATATTCTATAAAACCAAGAAATCTAAGACAAAATGCAGAAAATCTTGGGAAAAATACACCGCAAATAGTTCAAAACAGCTTTTTATAAATTTTGCAAAAATAGGTTCCTATGTCTGTATAGCCTGGGGTCATAACCAAGATTATACTCATCCAGCAGGATTTCGCAATCACTAACCAGCTGTACTATTTATACATAGGATGGCCAAGTAAGACAATGAATCGGGTTCTAGAAGAGGTTCTTTTGGAAGATTTGAAACTTATTTAATGACGTCGTTGTTGATTTTTAATGAGCGCATGTGGATGAGTGGATGAACTTGCAGTGATGAAAATAAGGTCAGCCCCTCATCCAATATTCAAGGTCCGTTTGGAGTGTGTTCAGAAGATGGGTCAAGATGGGAAGTATATATTGATTCATGCATCAATAAGAGGCTTTGAATATTTCTGTCTGAGCTGTACATTTGCTGTGAATGTATCTGTAGTTATTCACTTGAATTATCCTGATTTATCTCTCATGCAAAGATGACAAAAGCCTTGTTGTGCAATCTTTCAAAATGGAATAAGGAACTAATACTTTGTATATGAGGCATCTTAATTATGCCTGCTGGAAACTTAATTTTCAATATTTTTCATATTGCAGGCAAGAGATGCAGACAAGGCTTAATTTTGTTGCCTGGAATAATCAATATGCTGTGAAACCTCTATAATGCAAACCTCCCTAAATCAAATACTCTACCTCCCTAACTCAAATTTTTTTAAAGTCCCTGTCTGAATTCCCTTAGAAACAATGCATTAAAAACCTCTCTAACTCAAAGTCTTTTTCTCCCAAACCTCTGTAAGTCAACTTTTCTGAGGCCTTTTGGCTACAATTCCCTTGGAAATGAAAAGGAAAATCAATGAAACAAATGATTTTATGCATCTTGAAAGGAAGTGTAAGACTATAATTAAGCACATGAACCCCTGTGTCCATGTTCAGCAAGCTGTAAACCTAGCTATTAAGAAGCAAGTTTATGCCTCTAGAATATCCTCATTTAAAATTTCTTTTTCTTATCCTTGCAGCAAAAATTATTTTTTTTTCACTCAAAACCTCCAAAAATCAAAACATCCCCAAGTCAAAATTTTCTCCTGGTCACTAACAAATTTGATGTAGCTGAGAGGCTCAACTGTGATTTCAATTTTGAGCTTAAGAAATGAATAGCAGATGATGACTGAATTGAGCTGAGCCCCAAAAACATGAATGTATTCTTAGAAGTATTTTTAATTTGATTCATTAGGTTAGGCCCTTATAGGGTGTACAGCAACCCATAAGTCATGGATATACCGCCCTTTTAAAAAATTGAAATTTTCAAATTAAAATTTGTTTTATGGCTTATGCAATCATTCTCAGATTTATCAACACATGACAAGATGAAAAAAATGCGTTAATTCATGATGATTCACTGGAATTATAATTACAGTTTTTACATTTGCTTTCATCATTGATGACAAAAGAGTGATGTGTAAGAATCATGAAAATCCTATCTGCAGATTTTTACCTGAAATATAAAAACACAAATAACCCTTCACATCAAATATTGTGCCTTTTGACCTGCGTTTTGACCTGCATTTTTTTTTTAGAGAAAAATTTTTACCTGCATCTCTCCTCCTAAATAATTTCCTCCAAACTTTTGGGTCTTTTGTTTCAAAAATTAAATAACATCCTTAAATTAGACACGCTGAAATCAGAGAACCAAAATTCTCAGTAAAAATCCTCTTTCATTCCATCTCTGTGAGAATCTTGGAAGACCTTGGTTCTCACATTTCTTTCTGGGCCTTCAAGGCTGCACTTTATTGCTAATATCCTGTTTGCTGTTTTTTGTCCTTGAAGGACAGTTTTCCTGTTTTCCTAAATTGGCAAAAATCATTCATTCTGATTTGAGCATTTGCGTGTGTTGTTTCCCATCAATCTACGCAAAATTGCCACCCTTTCAAACTTGCATATTAAAAAATTGAATTACACCAACCTAAAAATAGGGTGATTTTTCACCCTGGTCGTAGCCCAACCAAATTTGTGTGTTTCATTTCAAATTTCTCAACTCAATCTTAAAATCTGTATTTGTCTAGATAATATTCTTGACATCTTTCCTTGCAAGGAAAAAAAAAGCTTGTTGCCAAACCCATTGGATGAGGATTATATAAACATCATACCTTCACCATCACTTTTGCCACCATCACCATCACTTTTGCCACCATCACCATCACTTTTGCCTGTCAATAAATTCGAGAAATAGAAAGCTATCCCAGTGTTTCTTCCTTGCGTCGTTTAGAAATCTGTTGCGAAATCTTCCTGCTGGTAAAAAAAATGAATTACACTTTCTTCTTCTCCTCCTTTTTTTCCAGCCTTGACCTCGAAACAAGCCCTGTCATCAGTTGACGGAATATTTAAGCCCAGCGTGTGGTACAGTGAACTCTCGGGACACAAGCAAGGTCATCTCCTTGTTTATTATTGCATACTACTGAGCCTCTCTGCATAGATACAGGTTAGGCCAAAAAGAAAACCGATTTTTTACTTACCACAGGTTGGCAACAAATCCAGCTGCAGCAATGGAAAAAAATCACCACATGGAAGGCTGTTCTATTTTCTTTCAACTTATGCATGGTTTTACGGTCTGAAGTGCCACAGCTTAGTAAGAAGAAAAACCAGCACTTCTGAGAGAACTTTCAAAAAATATTTTGTTCAAAGCACCTCCTTCCGCTAAGCTAATGTTTTACATATAGCTGTTTTTGGTGATGAATGGGGTGCAGGATGGAGCATATAGGGATGAATGTGGTACTTGATTAATTTCTCACTTCTTAATTCTCACCCCTTTCCCTTCTCCTGAGTTTTGGGAATGTCTGCATTTTCTTGAAGGGAGCATGAAGCTTGTTGGTTAACCCATGTGTCAGGAATAAATCCCAACAAATAAGAGGTTTAGTTTTAATTTGTAGTTTGAGACAAGAAGTTTGAGAAATAAAACACAGCGATTTGGTTAGGCTACAACCCGGGTGAAGAATCGCCCTATTTTAAGGTTGGTATACTTTGGTAAAGTTGAACAAGAATCAAGATTTGCAAAATCTTGGAGATGGTGCACACACAAATGCTCAAGTTGGACTGTAATAGAATTGCAGAGTTTGGAAATCAAGAAAACTGTCCTTCAAGGATGAAAAACAGCAACAGGATCTTGGTAATAAAATCCAGCCTTGGAGGCTGCAAAACATCTGTGGGAACCAAGGTCTTCCAAGATTCTCACACAGATGGAATGAAAGATGAACTTTACTGGGAATTTGGGTTCTCTTAAAGCTAGTGTATCACATTTAATATGGTTGTTGAAATATTTTCAACACCATGGGGAAGGCAATGATTTAAATTCCATTACAAGGTGTTGCTGGGAAGTTTTTGCAATTTTTGAAAACTAAAATCAGTTTGACCTATAAACAAGGTCATGGAGATGCAGCTTTGGTTCAGTAGCCAAAGTCCAGAAAAATCCAGGAAAATTGAACCCATTGTGTTTGAAATCCTTTTGTGCTCTTCTGATCATACTTGTTCTTCATTTTCTTATGCTTTGTAGTGCAGCATTTTGCAAATGAATCCTGTCACCATCACCCAAGGGTTAAATTATTATAGTCCTGCACACCATTTATCCATATTAAAGAGCTCATGTGGAGAATAGCAGCACAGTGGAAGGAGTTTCCCAATAATTGTTTTTAGCATGTCATTCAACTGACTTTTGTGACCATGCCATATGACATTTCAGCATAAAATCGCATATGATGTGAAAATAAATTGAACAAGCTTTCCGTTCGTTTTTTGTTTTGTTTCTTTTTTCCTGTTGCTCAATTTCATACCAAGATTTATTGTTATTTAAAAATGTGTGTTCCTTTTTCTTTTGCCCACGATGCATTTCCAGTATCGTCACACAATGCAATGAAGCTGAGGAAATAACGGAATAAATGTTAAATAAAGTCAAGATATAATATTTTTGGAAAGCTGAAAAATGACGGCGATGAAGCATTTGTCGGTGGCGGATTATGCGGTGTTTTTCGGGTCGCTGGTTGCTGCGTTGGCAATCGGGATTTGGCAAGCAGTCAAGTACCGCCATGAATCGCAGAAGGACATGCTGGTCATTTCTTCAGGGATGCATTTGGTGCCCATCACTTTGTCTCTCATGGCCACTTACCAATCTGCAATATTGATCCTAGGTGAGGTTCACTTTCACATTTTCAGTAAGTCAATTAAAGTCAAGCCTCTGGATTAAGTCAATACCTCCCACAAGCTAAAATTTTGTTCAAGTCCCTGTCTGAATTACTTTAGAAACAATGCATTAAAAACCTCCCTAACTCAGAGGCTTTTACTCTAAAACCTCCATGAGTTGAGTTTTTGAGGCTGTATGGCCATTATTTTATTGAAAAATCAGGAAAGAAAAAAGCAAAAAATAACTGGATTTGGTGTGCTTTAAAAGGACTAAATTGGGAAAATGAACCCTTCTCTCCAAGTTGAGTGCCCAATGTGGTGAAAAGATTGTGTCAATAGGTACTTTTTAAAAGGAATTCGGTACACATGGTCAGCCAGGTTTTTGCACCCGAAATAAAATTTATTCTTTTTGCTTTGTACAAATTGATCATTCTTAAACTTTGAATATTCACAAGACTTAATTGACTTTGAAATTTTTTTTGATGTTTGGCATAGCAAGACAAATGCAATGTGGGACTGTGTTGTTCCATTGAAATACTGGTCCTTTTAAAGCTTCCAAGAGTAATTCTTTCCAAAGGAAAAGAAGGTATTGAAGTCTTTGATAATTCCCCTTTGATGGTTGAATTTTGCCCCAGGGGACAAAACTCTGATATAGAGATCGAAAGATGAACAATCCTCTGATCAACAGGTTTTGTTTAGATCAATGACATTTTCCCAGGGATGGGGATGCAAGGACTTCCAGAAAGTTTGCCTGTTTCCCCTTCCAACCTTTTTTCTTGACAGTCAACTCATTTTAGAATAAGCAATTGAATTGCAATGTTCTCTACATTTGTTTGGATGTTTTTGCCCCTCTCTGAAGGTCAAATTGTAAGGCAGAGGTCAAATGGTGCATCACCCTCCCCACACATTTGACCATCAAATTTTGGGATGGACAAATTGTGGCATGGACAAATAGCAAGGTACCAGAACTGGTATTTACATTTTAGAGTTACAAAAACTGGGGTATGCAGCTTACTCAGAGATGGAATTTTATAAGAATCTTGGACTGAAAAGCACCAGTGCGCATCTTACCTGAGGGCATGTGTTACTTGAGGAAATTTGGTCCTCTTTTGAAACTTCAAATTTTCTTCAGTTGAAAGTTCTTTAAAGTCCTGTTCTTCAATTATTCTCTAATTTTCATAAGGCAGGAAATCAAAATTGAAGTCATCTTCCAAGTGGGTTTGTAATATTAGATTTGTATTTTATGTACAATCAAACCCAATTAACCCATATGTGGTAAACGGGTCCTTTCCATTCCATGACAAAATCAGACTTTTATTGGGTATGTCCACCTTTCATTTTTCCACAAGGTTATGAAACCCCTGCACAGTGGGGAAGGACAAAGTCAGATTTTATCAAAGGACATGGAGTCACTGTGAAATTTGGAAGTGGACTTGTTCTGCAGTGAAACCTCTACAGTGATGGAACCCTGGCATTAAAGCTTAAATTGATCTTTGATTTCTGCAACAATAAAGGCCAAGGAGAAAAAACCAAGCCTTAAAGATACCTTTGTTTTCATTTCTGAGTGAAATTTTTCTGTGGAAATGACAGTATTTTTCGAAACTTTGCTCTGCGCACGCTGTCAATTTTTTTTAGTTAATTCTGCAAAGCATACAAAATGTGCAGAACAGTCTGACTTTGCCACAGAAGGGTTAAGACACCCAGTCTTAAGCCACCATCCTCAGCAAACACCAATTCATTTTGAGACACAAATCTTCCCTCCTGATAATGAATAGCATTCAAAACCTCATTGAAACTCCATCTGCAAAATTTGACTTCTTGCTGGTGCTGCCAATTCATTTTTTCCTTGATAGCCCGCACGTATGATTACATTTTTCGAGAGAGGCGGTGTAAAATTTAAAAAGCCCACAAATTTACTTCCTGTGAACATAAACTATATCACAGAGGTACTTCGATTCCTTTCCAGAAGAATGCGGATTATATTTCCTATTACGTATTTGATTTTCATGTTATCTTTCTTTTTTTAATAAACCACGAGGCAATTACAATAATTGATGAAAAAGGAAATTATTGAGAATGCGTTTAGGAAATTTGAGGATTAAGGTTTTTAAACAGGCGGTTTTAGTGAAAGTAAGTGGAATGGACAGCACAATAGTTCATCCTTTTTAGCCCTTCTGCAGCTAAGTTGGACTTTTTTAGCAGATTTTTGTGGCTCTCCAGATTGGAATTAAAAAAAACCCCAACAGTGTGTGCAGGGCAAAGTTTGGAAAAATCCTGGCATTTTTTTAATTTTCCACAGAAAAATTTCACATGAAAATGAAAAAATGAAAGCTTCAAGGCTCCCTTTTTTCCCCTGGCCTTGTGTTGTTTCCCCATTCAAAGATTAAATTTAAGCTTGAAAGCCAGGAGCCCTGGTTGGAGGGCAATACCAAAAAAGTCCAACTCAGGACTTTCCCAGCATTTCATTATCCCCGGAAAAAATCCGACTTTGCCCTCCCCCACCTGGCCGAGGTTGCATAACCTTGTGCAAAAATATAATGCACACCCATCAGGAAAAAGTCCAACTTTGCCCTGGGATGGAAAGGAGGCTGCCGCCGTCCAAGGGTTAATGGTATAGAATTATTCCCATCAAGGTAGGAATTAATTTAATTGATCCCAATGAATGGTCAGTTTCTATAAAGAACTCCTCACTTATTATGCATTAGCAGTTTACAATCAGGTATTTTTTAAATTGGTGATTTAGTTCAGTTGTTGATTTTAAATAAATATCCTATTAAAGGTGGTGCCTCTCAATTTTACCTGTTCAAATTTGACAGTCAAATTTTCTGGGAGGTTCACTTCCAATTCAACCCTTGCCCCACAATTTTGAGCTGTGTTGGCCAGTTTTTATCATGTTTTACTTATATTTTTGAATTATCGCAAAGTTTCTCACGATTCAAATGTTTCGCAATTTGACCCTAGTTTGGCCACAGATTAGGGACAAATTACAAGGTAAAAAATGTATAAAGGAAATGCAGAGATTTAAATCATCATGTTACAATTGTTAAGCAAAGAAGTAAAAATCACAGAGCCACTGTTTGAATGCACACAGGTACTCCAGCAGAGATTTATGCTAACGGTTCAGAATGGATAACAGCAATCCTTGGCTGCATCATTGGCATCCCATTGGCAAGCGTGGTATTTGTGCCAATTTTCTACAAGCTGAAACTCACAAGTGTCAACGAGGTGGGCATTTTTTAAATTTCCACATTATTCATGTCAAGTTTTGCTTTAAAATGTATTCATCCTTTTTTCCTTGCGCAGTATTTTGAGTTTAGGTTCAGGAGCAAAGCAGTGAGGATACTTGGAAGTTTTCTGTTTTTGGCACAAAACCTGCTCTATATGGGTGTTGCCCTGTGGGCACCTGTTATTGCCATTTCCTCTGTGACTTCCATGCCTGAATGGGTTGCCATCTTGACTGCTGGAGGCATTTGCACCATCTACACAGCAGTGGTAAGTCCATTCAAATTTTCTTCATACATTTTGAATTGGCGTTCGGAAAATGTGTTCAATTTTTTTAGCTCAAAAAAGTAGAATTGATAAATCTATCCAGGGCAATTTTGATATTTCCTCATGAAAATATCCCATAGTATGCTGTGTTTATTATTACTCGTTCTGTTAAAATATTCATCTTTCTTGTTTGACTTTTAGTTCGAGGCATACATTTTCTTGTATTTTACTCAATAAGAATACACATGAAGTTAACAAATAAACCTGATCCAGTTTATAATCAGGCAAAAGCATCTGTTTCAAGTCATTTATTGCTCGAAGTGTGGCTATATTAAATGTTGGCCTTATTGTAGTGGAAATTGGTGTGGATTCCAAGAAATGAAAATGAGTGCACACCACACAGGCATGCAACATGTATTAAATACTGCAGTTCTGAGATCATTTTGTCATATAGTTGCTCAGTATACAGTGACCCCCGCCTAACAGACCACTTGCCCAATGGATTTTTGCCTAACAGACCCCATCTCGAGGTCATTTTCTGCCCTGCCTAACAGACCAAATCCGCCTAACGGATTTCAGTTTTTTTATAGTGTGTGGCAGTTGGACGTGCATCTCTCACGTCCCCCTTGCTTCCCTCACACCCCCTTGCTTCTCCACATGTTCTGAGTGTGCCATATAAGTGAGAAAATGTGAGATGAGGTCTAGAACAGTTTTGATAAACAGAAAAGTGTGCAAATTTTTGGGTTTCCCAACTGTTGGGAACCAGA
Organism: Notodromas monacha; assembly: GCA_905338405.1. Classification (NCBI taxonomy): domain Eukaryota; kingdom Metazoa; phylum Arthropoda; class Ostracoda; order Podocopida; family Cyprididae; genus Notodromas; species Notodromas monacha. The sequence continues at coordinate 2,411 of CAJPEX010005979.1, read as the reverse complement.
ACCACCACCACCAGCATGATGAGCGCCTTGTTAATCAAGGTAATAGGAGGAAATTGGGTAGAAAAATCACCCAAGGACAATTTCAGAAAAAAACTGTTGAATTTAGAGCACCAACAGAGAGCACCAGAAAAAGTCTGTGTGATCAATGTGTTTTTTTTAATGTTTGTCACTCTCTTGAGAATGACTGAGTAGTGACATATGGGCTTTCTTCTTTCCTGTTTTGAAAATTTATAAAGCTCAGGTTTGATTATGTTCAAGAATAACTGTGTTTCCAAGTTTTTTCCTGATTTTCCTGTTGCATAAACTTCAGGCCTCTCTTCTGATGGAAACTTCACAAATCATCCTTTCTTGTAGAAATTTGATATGCCATTTTGTAGAAACTTCAGTCTTATCTTTTGGTAGAAACTATTCATCATATCTCTGTTTGTAGAAATTACACATGCCTCTTTGTGTAAGAACTTCACAAATCCCTTCATGTAGAAACTTCACAAATCCCTTCTTGCAGAAACTTCACAAATCCCTTCTTGTAGAAACTTAATATCCCTTCTTGATGTAGAAACTTCTGGTCTCTCTTCTGGTAGAAACTTTGCATATCTCTTCTTGTAGAAACTTCTGGTCTCTCTTCTGGTAGAAACTTCTGGTCTCTCTTCTGGTAGAAACTTCACTTATCTCTTCTTGTAGAAACTTCACATATCCCTTCCTTGTAGAAACTCAAGGTGTGTCTCCTTGAAACTTCTCATATCCCTTCTTGCAAGAACTTCACATTTCCAATCTGGTAGAAACTCTGCGTTTCCTGTGTGGTAGAAACTCTATGTTTCCTGTGTGGTAGAAATCTCTGGCCTCTCTCATATTAGAAACCTTGAACTGAAACCACATTAAAGATTTTCAACATTTACACCTATGGGGAGATTGAACTTGCCTAACAGACTTTTTTTTAAACCTAAAGGACACTAATAGTGCTGGGCCATCAGTTGCCCAAGCTTGGGCATCTGGGCGCAAAACCTTTTCAAAATTCATGACAACAGTGACTCTGAAAATCAGTGTGTTGTTTCAATTTTTTCACTTTTTTGATGACTGAGTAATGAATTATGGGCATTCTTCTTTCCTGTTTTGAAAGTGTACAAAACTTAGGTCTGATTCAGCAGTTCAAGAATGACTGTGTTTCTAACTTTTTCCCTATTTTTCCTGTTACATTTTTTAACTAAAACCACGTTGAACATTTTTAACATGTAAACCTATGACAAAATTGAACTCGCCCAACAGACTTTTTGCCCAAAGGACTAATCCATTGCACCAATTAAGTCCGTTAGGTGGGGGCCACTGTACTTCAAGCTGATTGCTGGATTGTAGATAGATTTGTTTCCTGTTTAGGGTTTTCTTGACTTTTTTGTCATGTGTTTTCATTATGTTTTGATAGGGTGGACTCCGAGCTGTTGTGTGGACAGATGCTTTCCAGGTGGTGGTCATGTTTCTTGGACTTCTGGTCATTATAGTTTATGGGACAATCCAAGTTGGAGGAGCTGGAGAAGTCTGGAGAATAGCTTCAGAGAATGACAGAGCAAACCTCTTCAAGTAATTATGTTTAATCATAACTGCTTCCTTCACTTCCAAAGAATATTTTCATGTCAAGCTCAGCAACTGTTTTATTGTTCCACAGCATTTCCTTTGATCCATATGAGAGACATTCATTCTTGTGGATACTTTTGAACACAGGAATTGCCTGGATGCTGATCCATGGAGCCAATCAGTCGTCAGTACAAAGATACAGCTCCTGCAAAACACTCAACCAAGCCATAATGTAAGACACTGATCTTTGATTATATTCTGGATGACGGATGTATGAGTATTTTCAGAACCCTGATGCTGAATGTTCCTGGAGTGATTATTCTTGTGCTCATGGCATGTATAGCAGGACTGGTCTTGTTTGCCAATTATGTGCACTGTGATCCTCTGAAATCTGGAATCATCAAAAGCAAAGACCAGATTATTCCCTTTTTTGTTGTGGATCAACTGGGGGACCTGAGTGGATTGCCTGGGATTTTCATGGCTTGCTTGTTCTCCGGAGCATTGAGGTAAAACACTTTATTTACTTGAAACATTTTCTTTTGTTTGGAGTAAGGATGATTTTTTGTGAAGATCACAACTTACTGTAAAAAGTTGAGGTACAGCGTGTGTATGATGCTTTTGCAGAGTGCATTTGAAGTACCAGCAGAGACATAGAGTTACTTGAAAATGTTGAAAGACATGCGTGTGTTAATTTCAGGATTGTTTATTACATGTAGGTTGTGGGGTCGAGAGAGTGCGTGGAGAAGCCCGAGCGTAGCATCCTCGCTCGGGCTCCACATATGAAAAAGTACGACGCGTCCGGAACCAAGGTCCAGCATGGCACCCGGTTACCGCCTGGCGGAACC
>CAJPEX010005978.1:0-14205 GCA_905338405.1 Notodromas monacha | reverse complement strand
AACTTATGAACCAACCCTGGTGTATTTTTTAAAGAAGAATGAGCGAAATAAACGGAGTAAGGTACAGTACTGTACTCTGATGCAAGAAGAAATATATATACTGTATATATATATTTATAGAATAAAAAAAAAGCTGTGAGGAGAACAAATCACGGCCTGGACGAGCGTTCAGTGCTGAAAGGCACGAGAGTTTTTTATGGAGGCTGAACGGCTACTGCAGTTAGTTTTGTGCTTTGCTTTTTTTCTTGTGTTTTTCAATTATGAAACCTTTTATACCTTCTCTTGGACTCGTCCGCCCACGCGTTTCAAAAAATCTGCAATGATGCAATAAGAAATTGCGCGCAGAAAAATAAAATAAAGTTTGTCTCGATTGAGTCGAAGAAATAAAATAATAAATTCCGGGCTATGAAACGAAAAACTTCAAATCACAATAATTATTTTGCCAATTAATAGTACAGCTTAGTTCTCAGACTTCGTACAATTGTTGGAATGCCTGAATGTTGAATACAATTTTTTTTTCAAATGATCTCAACGGGAACCTTTTAAATCTCTTCACAACTTTAAAGTACAATTTAATTTGGATAACTGAAATCCTTCTAAATCGAATTCCTTCACATTTCAAAATTGTTGCAGGTCCTCTTGCCCGAATTTCCTGATAAACAATTCATTTCTTCCTCAAACCTCCGTCACTTAAATTTTATGGCGGTCTTTTTCGGCTATTATTTTATTGACACAGCAACGAGAAAAGCACAAGAAAATTTGAATTTTCTCGGTTTTGAAAGGCAGTGAAAGCATGATGATAATTGGGTGAATGAACCCTTGCCTTCAAGTTCAGCACTTTGTCATTTAAAACTCAGAACATCACCAATTACAATTTTCTGCAATTCTTCTTTTATATCCTGCAAAAAAATTGGTCTGTTGAAGCTTGTTAAAAAAAAAAAGAAGTCGACTGTGATGAATTAAAAGGTTGTCATCGAAAATATAAAAAGTATTTCTGCCACAATTTAAGACATCAGTCTTTCTGAAAGCATCCCTTTATTATGTTGCATTTCTCAAGTCATCTCCTGGCTTTTTCGTTTTTTTGTTTGCCAAAACTCTTTTGAAATCCGTGAGCTGGAAATTTCTGGATGACAAGAACCCCGTCATCTTTGACAAACAAGAACAATTTCAACTTTATTCTAGCGAAAGCTGAGGAAGACAAAGACGAAGAAGAAGAATCGCCGCTGTATGTGTTTTCTTTGCGTTTTCAACAGAAATAAAAAAATTTAAAAGAAAAGAAAGAAAGATAGAAATAATATATGGGAAAGGAAATCAGGGCCAGTTGCACAACCCCAGCTGACTGGGCTGCTTCAATAACCCGCAAAATGCGGTTCGGTTCGTGACGGTGTCATTACCAACTTGGGACCACTTTCATGGTCACTGGATATATTTTATTTTATTTGTTACCTTTTACATTTTCTCCGAGTGCATTTTTTTTTCCTCTGCTTTTATTGCTGGTCGTCGTCTTCTTCCCTTTTATTTCTTCTATGCTTGACTGGCATTTTCTTCATTTCTTCAGTGCGAAACCTCGCCGAAAGGCATCATTTGGCACATGGGGGCATTCCGAAACCACGACTCGTGTGAGTGTGTGTGTGTGTGTGTGTGTGTGTGTGGGAAACTATATGGGAAGAAGCCAATGGTTGGACTTTCAATGATCCTCTCTGTCTATAGTTGCCCAATCTTGACAAGTGATGCTTGATGATGGCCAATGAGTAGCCCGAAGGTGGACGGGAAAAATGAGATTCACCTTGTGTGGTGTGAATAAAGAATTATGAGAAGATTTATTATTATTATCTTTTTTTTTTAATCAGCAATGACGGTATTATTGTGCAGTATGTAGGGAGTTTTTTCCAGTCCCCGGTGGGATTTTAAATATTTCTAATGCTACTTTTGTGAGTGATAGAAAATTTGAAGAGGTTTTTCTATGAATTTTTTGGGCGTCCGCTATTTTTTTAGACATTTTTAAGACAATACATGAGAATATGAAAGTTCCAGTGGTCATTTCCATAGAGTTTTGTCCTATACTCTTTAATTTCACAGAAACTGAGAAATTGTTCAGTGGGAGACCTTTAAAACAATTCATGTTTTTGTTGATAAATGCGAATACTGTATTGTTTTACGTTTTGTAAACATTTTGAACTGTCAGGTTCCTCCTTTTTCCTGAATTTCAAGATTTTTTAGACACTGCATTATTATGAGAAGTTGAAACTTTTCATTGATTTTTGCACTCATATAGTACTGACCATTTGGCAGAAGGATACTTGAAAATAGTAAATTCTGATTTTGTTGAGGAGAACATGTTTCTTATACGTTCTGTGTAGAAATTGAAAAATTCAAATAATCATATTTTTAAAGATTTTTTGAGACACTTCTTGTAAGAGAGATTGGCAGTATTGGGCAAAATTCTGCAGTCGTTTCCAGAGTTTTGAAATTTTATCACGAGACGTTTTTACCAATGAATTACATTTTCCTTGGATATCATGTTCCCTGGAGGGAAAAATTTGAAAGACTGTTTTTTCTTCTTATGTGGTTTTTGTGCGTTTTAGGACTTTTTCAAGATACTGCACATTATGAAAAGCGAATACTTTGTAGTTACAGCTATAGAGATTTGCACTCATATAGTGCTGAAAATGTTAGGATAATTTTTAAAAACATATAATTTTTGAATAACATGTTTCTCACCTTCTGTGATGACTTTGCAATTTTTGAATTTATAGTTCGCTCAAGATGAAACTTTTGTGAGGCATTTGCAAGGGAAGCATGGTACAGGTGGTACCTCACAATTCAACTCTAATCCATTGCCAAACTAGGGTCAAATTGCAAATCAGTTGAATTGCAAGAAATTCAGGCTAATTAAAAATTCATTTATAAAAATGCACAAAAATGGAAAAAGAAGGTTGAATTGTGGAGCAAGGGTTGAATTGCAAGTTAACCTCCCTGCAAATTTGACCATCAAATTGCGGTAGTTTGAATTTTGAGGTACCACCTGTATTCAATTGTGAATTTTCTATTTTCTCCACAATCCTCTGCAAAGGATCACTAAAATTCAATATTTTTAATTTACTAAATGAAAATTGACAGTATTAGATAATTAACCCTCTATATACAGTATAGTTTCACAACTGAATGGATGATGGTGATGATTTTTTGTGGGATTTTTGCAAGAGGAGGTTATATGCAAATTTTTGCATGAGAACAGAAAAACAATCTGATGTTTATATGAGTTTGAGGTTGCCACCACAGCATTTCCATAACTTTGAATAACAATGAGTCAAAATAAACATTGGGTGAATCGATTTCTTTCTTAAATCAAGGAGCAGGAAATGTGGTTGATGAGCTGTGAGAGATATATTAATAATTTCGCCAATGGTTTCCTCCTTTTTTGGCAGAGGAAAATCACGAGGCGAATGAAAATGTTCCTCGTCGGCCTTGGAAATTCTGCAAGCTTACTCCGTTCGAATGCATTAAAAATTTAATCGCTTTTATTCAACTTGCAATTAGAGATTTTCGTCACGTTTCCTTGCTCCAGACCCCAAGGCTCCTTTTTTCATCTTCCAATGCATGTTTCCACGACCCCGAATTTAGCATTTTTTTTTACGAAGCAAAAGGTGCGCTTTATTTTGTTGAGCGAAATGCCAATGAGATTATTGTCACGTCATTGGGTACTCACTTGAGAATTCAGCATCCATGAAATTACGCGTAAACTGGTCAAGGACGTAAATGGCATTTTTCTTCAATTTTGCATTCATTTCTCATTTGTCCTGAGGTTCTTCATTCACTATAGAGAATTTCCGGAGATCAAATGAAATCGTTCCTCGTCGTGCAGATTATTGACGGACCATGTATTTGTTTTTTTTTTTTAAAGGAGGAATTTTGTCAGAACAAAGTACTGCACAGTACTTATCCACTGATCAATATTGGCAATAGCTTCATTTTTCAGTTTCCCTGAGGAAGTGATGGAAGCAATATTTTTATCTTGTATGGTGAATTTTAGGATGAATTGCGTTGAATTAATGATTATTCCAGGGAAAATTAATTCTCCAGAATTTTCAGTTGTTTTTTTTTGGGAATTTTTCTGTCATGATTCTTGTCCTCTCTGGAATGTCCTGTATTATGTGAATTATGGCAAATGTTTTTTTTGCAGCATGAACGCTAACACGTTTATTTTTCTCCGTTGAAGCAAATATCCTGTTTTCCAAGTTTTTGTTAAAAGCCATTATTTGACATTTTGGCAAAGTTTTCTGACTTTGAGTCGAATTTCCTGTAACTGAAACGTTTCAACAACAAAATAGCATGTATGAATTTTTTTTTTTTTACTAATTAGAAGGATAAAAAAATTTTTTGAATCCATATACAGTAAAATCTCGTTACAACAAAGCCCTTATTGGGACCAGTGAAATAGCTTCTTTGTGACGAACAATTTGGTGCAACCATGAACTTCGGTGTAATGGATAATACGTAATAACGAGATTCTCCTGGTTTCGTAAATGGGTATGCCTTCATTTAACATTCCCGCATTTTCAGAAAATGCAAATGCGAAGAATTTTTCCAGGCCCTGGGGCTGCTGTGCTGCTCGTGCTTCTCTCCATTATTCGTCTTCTTTCCTTTTTGTACAGCATTTATATTTTTTCTTTTCTTTTTTGAAACATGATTGCGACTTTGTTTTCGAGTCCCTGAAGATGACGGGAGTCTTGATGCGAGTTCGATCGAGGTCGGGGATGTGAAAAGGTCAGGCCAAAGCCGACTGACGGGATCCCGTCCTCGTCGTTGCGAAACGGAATATAATCCGTATTTATCGCATATGCCTCCACGTCCGTCCTCGCCCAGCATCGGCTTTTCCTTTCCTTATTTTTTATATATATATTTATATATATATATATATTTTTAGTGGCCGTTGTACATCACATCACAGTACATGTTTCTCAATATAAGTACCAGTGTTTCATGTGTTGACCATCATCATCACGATTGTCATTTCGGAAATGCATCATCGTTGAACGACGCCGTGTGCCGATTTTCTGCGATGGCTCATTTTCTGCTGAGCCAAGGTCAAGAATGAATGGCTCGCTAGCTGGTCGGAATTCTTCGCCTGAGGGCATTTTTATTTTCTATGCACTTTGAAAAATGGTTGCTCTACTAAACGTCTTTCAAGAAAAAATATGGTTCTCGATTTTTTTTTGCACGAAGAAAAAACAGGGGGGGGGGGTGGACCAGCAATTTGGGAAAGACATGTTATTGTGAAGGATGTATATAGAAAGGACTCGACTCCACGTGGGGTTTTTTTTATTTTTTCAATAATGATGCGAGAGAAGCCGAAAGTGGCGGGTTTTATGATGGGATTCGAGCCCTTGAACTGAACAAGAGGAATAGTATTTTTATTATGTTTTAATGTTTTTTTTCTCTTTTTTTTGTGAAGTATTATTTGGTTGGAGTTTGTCGGGTCAAGTTTCCATTTGCGAAGGCGGACTTTGATGGAGAGTCTCAAATTCCTCTGGTATTTTTGGCCCCACTTCCAATCAGCATTCCTCCATATTGAGGGAGAAATCTGGGAGTAGTGATGAATTTATGCAGTGCAGCCAATACAAAAAAAGCACCAAATATCAGCATAATAAAAAAGTTTAGGAGGAAAACGTGACTAACATTATGANAAGTCAGATTGCATCAACCATCAAGATTCAGATGGATCCAACACATGAAGAGGTTCAAAGTTGACATGGAAAATTGCTAGTTGAGGGCTTTTGAGTACAGTGCTAGTGTAGGGCTGCATTGATGATGCACAAACTGAAACTTTAGATGCACAACTCAATCCAAAAATTCTGGAAGGAGTATGTGACAACTTACCTTGTGAGATTGGGAAAACTTTCTTGTGGTCTTCTTTCCTGTTAAAGTTGAATGTACTAAGTGTTGGTAGAAATTCACTTATGCTGTGTGGAAGCTGGGTCACCCCACTGTGAAGCTGTCTGCCTAAAACAACTATTGAATCTAGTCTCATCATGTGATTATATAACTAAAGTTGAAGCTTGATAACTAAAACCTTCCTATATGTTGGAAACCTCCATAACTCAATCTTTGTTTGATTTACAAGCATTATCAGCCCTAGTTCCTCTTCCCTCTTCAGCTGAGAACCTCTTCAAGTTAAAATTCTTTGTTTGGTCCAATTAATTGTCCCTTACAAGGCATGGGTGGATTTGGACAACCTCAAATGCATTTGGCATAGCTTAGTAATGTGCTTTATGTTTCAGAAAAACATCCAGTTACGTTTGCATTGCTCTTCTCCTCCCTGGGTCTCTGGAATATTCGTTTGGGAACCAGAACTTGTACCAGGGACTTGAATTTTGGTCCCATTTTTCTTCTGGCATCCACTTCCCTCCCCTGGATACACAACTTTTTCAAAAAAATTTCCTCCAACCAATCAAAGGCAAGAGAGGAAGGTTATGTGCTTCAGTTAGGTCACATGACCAAAACATACAGCTGGAACATATAAAAACCCCTTTTCCCCATTTCCACAATAATCAGTTCATTAAATTACCTCTTGATATAAATATCCCTGAAATATGTAAACCCAATTCTGAATCATTCGTGATATTTCACCCTGACTTCCTATGCAAAATTTTTTTTGGGTGTGTTATATTATTTGCATTTATTGTAAAGTAATTTGTATGTGTTATTTGTGTACTGTGATTGTTTATAAGTAAACCAAACACAACTAGAGATGTGTAATTAAGATGCTCCCTCAAGTACACATTCCTGACTGCAAAATGGCTGATTGCCCTGTTTGATCATTTCTACCTATTTTTCCACTGTGCTACAATTCAATCTTCATGCTGAGGCAATTAATTCCCCAAGAATAGCACAAAAGCCTCTCAAACTTTAAATTAAACATTTTTTAAGGAAAAATATTTGAAAATCATTAATAAAAAATTATAAAGGGTTTAAGGATTGAATATGTTCATGTAAGTTGTAACAATGTTCTTCAGTGAATTCAGGCATGGACAGAAAAAAAATTAAACATGGAGAGGTTTGAGTTAGCAAGGTTCAAGTGTTTCACATTTCTTTTTGGCATGAGAAATCATGAAAGTCAATGAGAAACATAGCCAAGACCCTCACAGTACAGGTGGTACCTTGTAATTTAATTTCCTGCAATTTGACAGTTGAATTTGCTGGGAGGTCAACTTGCAATTTGACCTCTATCCTGCAATTCAACCTGAAAATAGACTCAAAACATCAAATGTGATGCAGGAACCAATGCATTTGATGTTGTCTCACAATTTGGCAGCATTTCAATTCGACCCTAGCCCAGCAAAGTATTACAGTCTAACTATGGGGTACCTGAATATCTGAGATTGGCAATCAAGGATTGAATCTCTTCAATAATATCCCCTAGTTAATGAGGATAAAAAAACAGATCCATTTGACATAGACAGAGGACGTCTCTCTCATTTTCAGATGGCATTGAAGTGCCAATTTCCTTCCCTCTATTTTTTGTGAATTTTTTTGCAGTTAATTGAAAACCAGGCGGACTTGGAGCGAACTCTCGAACCACGCCCTGGCGTGAGAATCAGCTTAACTTCCGGGATTGGAGAGCAGAAAGTTATTTTCGCACTGGGGTTTTTTTTTCAGCCTCTCATCATGGTGTTAAGAAAAAAACAAAAAGGAGAAAAAGGGGGATTTCTTCAAAGCCTCATTTACGACCTTCGTCCCGCTGCGGTGCCTAATTTTTCAGATGCCCCGAGGCCAGGGCGGGGATGGAAAAAGACCGTTTCGATTTTAACTCGCTGCAAGATCAGAGGAGCTTGTTTCCTTCCTTCCTTTCGATCTCTCTTTGTATCTCTTTTTTTTTTTAAACAAGTTCCCTGCTGTGGGTGGTTCTGTAAAAGTTGGGACAGATAATCGCAGCGAGATGAAGGGCTGGGTTCGGAATTACGGGTTCCAAGGTGCTGGGTTATTATTTGCTTGTTTTTATGACAATACGGCCTTCGGGGTTTGAGGGGGGTTCTGTGCAGCCTGTCTTGTTTTGCTTTGTAATAACAAAAAAATTCAGTATTGGATATACAGTATCATGCAGAGAAGTTTGATTTATGTACAATTTTGATGAGTTTTTGTTTCAAAACCGCGAAAGTGTTGTGGATTTCTCATCTTATTTTTGGAGATTCATTTGTTCTTCTTTGCGTTTGATCACGCGGAAAATCGTCAAGTCAACTATAGAATGTTCAGGATGGAAAATGTTGCTGAGTTGAATGCAATTACGATATTTTGGAATGTGTATCGTCATATTTTTGCAAACCATTTGTTGAAACAATGACGCTTTCCACCCGAAAATTCCCGTTTTATCATCCTGGTTAAATTTCCGGTTATTTTTGTTATATAATATATGCGGTGAAATTCCGTTTAAAAGAATTTCTTTCTTTGTCCCAGAAATTTTCTCTTTATTACTAATTTTATTCAATAAATACTTTTTGCATTTAAAATACTCATTTTATCATAGTACAGTATAACAATGTTTGCTGCTTCCTGTGTGTGAGACAGCAGGGGCCTTGCAATTATCAAATAATCAGTGCAAAAACTTGAAATCCAACTTTTGAATTGTTGAAAACCACGAAGAAAAGTAGGTATAATATTTTTATTCCGAACTTTCAACCTGTGCTATTTTTATACTTTGTCGAGCTTTACTTTTGAATGTAGTAGTGAATATTTTTTAAAGAAATCCAACTTTTGAATTGTTGAAAGCCATAAATAAAAGAAATTATTTTATTTTTATTCAGAACTTTCAACCTGTGCTATTTGTATACCTTGTCTATTAGCTTTACTTTTGAATGTAGTAGTGGCTTTTTTTAAATATAATTTTGGAAAAAGAAAATAGCTCTCTTTGAAAAAATACACTTGGTAATGGATAAGTGCTGTTTTTGAAATGGTATCTTTTTGTTGTTTCACTTTGCATTTCATTTATATAAGTACTTTTTTTCAGGGAAAAATATGGAAGATCTAAATTAAGATAATTGTAGTTTCAATTTTTTTTCTTCATTCTTTGAGAGAGAAAAAGAGCTGGAAATGATTGCCATTTTTTGCATAACTGTTCTGGAAGCAATTTAAAAGGTGTTTTCACACATCGCTTGCACAAATTCAGTCAGAAATATCCCCTATAAGAAACATGAATCTCATTAAAAATACTATTTTTTCATGGGTTCCTGGTGGGAGTTTCTTGTACAGCAGTATAATGAGATTGTATTGCATAATATGGCTAAAAATCCCTGCCTTCTTATTTTGTCATTATATTTCCATACAGTATTTTTCAAAATTTATAATACGGTATTTTTGGTTCCCGTTATTCTGGATTATCATCCTGAATGCTTCAAGAATCGTGAATCTCATTATATGAAACGATTTTTTCCCCAGTCCGCCCTCTGGGAGTTTGTTGTAATGAAATATATTCCCTGTGAACACTACATTTTGAGATTATTTTTCGCTGCAATATTTAGCATATAGCATATCAAGTTTGCTTCATTTTATCCTGGATTTGTGTATCCTTTGATTCGCAGAGAGCGACGCCCAGCAGAGCAGTGCCCGGAAAAGGCGGCGATTGCCCGGGGGCAAGTTGGAGGCGCCGGACTTTGACTGCCCAGAGGACTTTGGCTACTATGCCCACCACTCGGACTGCTCCAAGTACTACGTTTGCGTGTTTGGAGGGGCCCTGCTGGAGTCCTGCACAGGGGGACTGCTTTACAGGTACAGTACATCAGTACACTGCATATGAGTGTGTATACTGCGCGTAGTATTTGGATTACAGTTATTGTGGTATACAGGACATACTGTAGAGTGAAATCTCATTGCAACAAATTTTTCAATGTAACAAACTTTTTTCCAAGTCCTGGCAGAAATTTTATTGGGCTCGGCACATGTTATAAATTTCTGTCAGAACAAACGCTCAGAATCCAGCGCAAAAAACCTTCTCTTTTTTTTGAGGATGTTGTTGGAGACAACAGTCACCACAACATAAGGATGAAAATACTGGCTGTGGATCAAGAAAATTAGAAATAGAAACACAGGATCAGCCTGGGACAAGGGACTCTAGCTTGAGATCAGGCTATTTTTAGAGGCCTGGGTTTGGCCAGGAAAATCTAAGTTGAAGATGACTCTGGGGACAGAAAGCCTTGAAAGAAGGTTCCCAGCTTGTTTTCTGCTGCTCTAAATTCAACCATTTTTTGAGTTTGTCCTTGGGTAATTTTTCTTCCCCATTGACTCTAGCCTTGATTATTGAGGCACTCATTGGCCTGGAGGCAGCTGGTCCCCAGCAGATGTGATTTTCTTAATGAAAAATCCCTAAAATGAAAGCAGGCACAGTCTCAAATTTCCTACTCGAAATGTTACTATGACTGGTTCTTGTAACATAGATGGGAGGTTAAACCAATGGACTAAAATTCTTCAAAATTCACCTGAACATCATGAAAAAAAAAATTCTTGTGTTAGGCAAGATGAGGAGTGGGGGTTAGATGAAAAAAAAATGAACTCAGAAAAACCGCATGTTAAATAGGGTTTTGGATGTTTGAGAAACCCTCCAGATGCTTGACAATAATAAGTTTTTTTGAAACATCCAGCCTTACAAATATGTATGTGCAGGAATTGCTTTGAGAAACTTGAAGTCCACAACAAATGATACAGTGAAATCTTAGTGCAACAAATACCGTTCCAACAAATTTTTTGGTGTACCCAACTTTTTTCCAAGTCCTGCCAAATATCCTATACGGTAAAATTATAAAAATCTCATTACAACAAACTTGCAAATTCCAGTGCAGCAACATTTTTTGTTCAGAGTACATGTTTTTATCAACAATCAAAGTTCTTTTTGAAGGTCCCAGTTTTTTTAACACTGAAAATTATCTGAATAGGCCACAAAGGGAAGATATTGAATATATGCAGGTCTAATTTGAAAAAAATCTTCCCATCAGTCAATAATTTTCAAAATTTTGTTATAACGAACTTTTTCTGAGGTCCTCACAAGTTTATTGTACAAAAATTTTACTGTATAATAGTGTTCAGCTGTTTTTTTAGAGTAAATGTTTGTTATTAACGATTAAATTTCTCTTTTGAGATCATGTTTTTTAATCATGGAAAAACAAGTGACAAAACCTCAGAAGGAAGATTTAAAGATTTGAATTTTTAAAACGCATGCAAACACAAAGATGACATAATTTCCACTTCAGGAACATATGGTCCCATTGGTCCCATAAGCTTCATTTTGGTGTGAAAAAAATGGTTTCTCTCAGGTTACAGTCAAAGCTCTGCAAGTTAGGCACAGAAGGGAAACCAAAATATTTTTTTACAATGAGTTTTGACCTTCACAGACCAGCTTTCTTTTTTTTTTTTGCTGGAATAAAAAAAAATCATCAATAACAGGAAGGTAAACCTGATGATATTCTGGTCCTTCAACTTCAGATGCTCAACTTAAAGGCTAAGGTTGCCCTCTTTGTCACTCACTTCCTCTTGAAAAGCATCAAATTACATTTTTATTCATTTTCGTCTTTCCTGGGTCCCCAGAATAAAAAGGAAAAGACCTTTTCAAATGTTTGCCATCATGAAAGTGTGAAAGCTGGGGAAGAAGTCTTAGAGTTACTGAGTTATATTTTGAATTATTCCTATGAAAAGCAATTCAGACAGGAACCATACCACAAATTTGTAATAGGGATGTTTTTAACTTGGGACATTGAAATCCTGTTATGATAACTATCAATCGAATTATTCCCTACAAATGCAAGATTTTTATTTCTTAAATTTGCAACTGTTTTAGGCTAATAAAAATAGGATACTTCACATTTTCTTTCTCTTTTTTCGCTACAAAAATCAGAAATATTGAACACAATCAGGGCATTTTATGTAAAAGATTTGTTTTGTAAAAAAAAAGTTAAACAAAGTTATGTATGTCGTTTTCTTCACTAAAAATGCTTTTGCGTGGATACTTCGGTACATGAATCATTCGTCGTTATGCGGGGACTTCGATGCATGCAACAGAGTTCCTCAAGTTATCTGCTAATTTATGCTAAATGAAGCCTTCAACGCAATTTATTTTTCTTCTAACTGCTTTGTTGGAAAAACAGTACAGTACTGTACTCGGAAGATTTGTCCATCACTTATTATGCTCAAGGCATAAATCTCGAAGCAAGCATCAGTAATGAAAACTTGACTGTCTGCAGTAACGGTACATTTTTATACAGACGAAAGGGCCTTGGATTGAAAAATGATGGTGTGAAAAAACGCGACAAGTTCTGTGCAAAATTTAGTAAGTATTTTTAGAAGGGAATGTTTTAAACAGCAGCAAAAATTGCTAATGCTTAAAAAAAAATTGGACCATCTCTCGTCATACAGTATTTGTATTTCACTTACATATACAGGGTGTACTTGAGAAAATTCTATTGATATATTGCAAGACAAAAATGTTTTGTGGGTTAATGACGAGAAGCATTGTTTACAGTACTTGAGTATGAAATCAAAGTTTCAAAGCAAAATGCTTTCTGAAGAAGCTCTTCACTTTTTTTGTTCTTTTCAACAATTTATAATTTTCTTGCATAATATTCAAAACACGTTCTTCTCAATAAAGGGGAAAAATTGGTTGAAATTCAACTTTTAGCTAATAATTCATCTGACAAAATTGAATTTCGACTGAAAATCATTTTAAATATTTGCACTGTAATCATTTTTCATGGGCAACCAATTTTTTCTTCACTTTTTTTTTTTTGTGTGTGTGCCAAAAAGTCACGCGGTTGAAACAGTACAGTACTGCAATATATGTACTCATCACGCGTTTCGGTTGATGTAAATGCAGATTTTGCTAGATTTCTCTATGGACAAACGCGTACAAAGACGACTTGATTTGGTTTTAATTTTTTAATGTATTTAATTATTTTAAAATTTGCAGTGACGAGTTGCAGACGTGTGACTGGCCGAGGAACGTCAAGTGCGACAGAGGCGTCATCGAGACTGACACTGACTCGCAAAAATCGTCACCGCTGTCGTCGTTTTCGTCGACACCAGCGAGTGAAATCTCGCAGACGTCGTCGTCGTCGTCGTCTTCGTCGAGAAACCGCGATTTTCTCGGCACCACGGAGCGTCAGCCGGCCAGTGAGGATTTCCTCACCACCAGCGACGCTTTGGACGCAGGCGAACACCAGCACCAGTACGTATTTCATTCTTCATTTAAATTTTAAAAAATAATAATAATAATAATTCCCTTTGAATAATTGCGAGAAAAAAATTCTACAGAGATAGTCAAATGTGTGATTGTTGGAGTTCTGATGTCAGTTGTCAAGAAAGAACAAGGATTCAATGCTCAATAACCTGCTAAATTCGAAGTGACTGTTGATCAGGCTGACACACTGATGGGTTCTGAACTTGTTTACTGCATGTTCTCAGAAGGGGGCAGAGTTTTGTTTTTAATGTGTCTGAAAGAGTTTATTCCATGATCAAAAGTTTTGTTAGCATAACTTACTTGATGGGATTGTGAGTCAAAAGTGCAGCATAAAAATACAGTTGAACTTTGATAAGTCCAACCTCTGTAAGTTGGGATCTTGGGAACCTCCATGAGTCAAATTTTTAGTTTTCAAGTCCCTGGCTGATTTCCCTTAGAACCAATGCACTAAAAACATCCCTAAGTCAAAGTATTTTCCTCTCAAACTCCTTTAAGTCAAATTTCCTGAGGCCTTTGGCTGTTGTTTTCTTGACACAGGAGAGAGAAGAACTATAATAAAGAGGATTTGATGTGTTTTTAAAGGAAGTGGAAGACTAACTTGGGAAAATGAACCCCTGCCTCCAACTTCAACATCCTGTCAAATCACTCAAGAGAAAATTTAAGGTTTAGGATATCACAATTTACAACTCTGTGCAATTCTTCTAATTTTCCTGCAGAAAAAGTTCTTGATGGGTCCATAATACAAACCTCTACAACTCAAAACCTCCCCAAGTCAAAACCTAGCTAATTCAAAGTATTTTGAAGGTCCCTCCAAATTCAACTTAGTAATGTTTGACTCAATGCTCTGGTTAAGTATCTGTTAGATATTTTCTCTTAGGACAATGCATAAAATACTCCCGAAAATCTCATATAAGCAACACCCTTGAATACATTCATTTAGAGTCTCTGACTGATTAATGTTTGCATTTTAACTCATTATTATTGGCTGT
>CAJPEX010005977.1:0-14215 GCA_905338405.1 Notodromas monacha | reverse complement strand
GACAGGAAAATGGGCATTAACCACAAATCTGATTTGACATGCAACGTTTTTGCTTGGGAGGAATTTTGGACAGACTGTATTGCTGGTGACAGTTTAGGTTATGGTTTATTTACCCTTCCTAATCAATACAGGATATTATTGTCTCCTCTATTCTCAAGATAAGACTTATGGATACATCTCTGAATGCTGGAAACCAGCAGTACCACTCCTTTGAAATACAGATTTCAAATGGAGTATCACTGTATGAATAATATGTGTACTTTGCAGTTCAATTGTGTCACACATATTTGAAGAGATTATCAATTGCATTCATGAGATCAGGAACTCATGATGGTGCAAAGGAATCTAGGGTGCCCTTGATTCCTAGAAGGTATTTGTATTACCTGCACACCAAACTATTCCTTAGCATCAATCTAGAGTTTATTGCAGTTATGCTTCCCATGCAGGAAGACTTGCAAATTCTNGACCACAAGAAATGGAAGTATTTGAAAGCAGGAAAGAAACTGTTGAACAGACTTGATCTACAATGGGATGCAACAAAGTGCATGATCATCTCTGTCAGCAGACAATCATTTGACATCAATGCTGATATATTGCCTACTCAACAGGCAAAAAGGACATTAATACATCTACCTATTCTGAAGAAACATCCAATATATCCTCTTTTAAGAGCATTTCTCCATACTCAGCACATAATCAACAAACATTCATCAACGGCATTCACCTTACAAGAACTATCAAAACACTATTGGCTTCAAGGGGGACGCCAAATAGTACAGAACATCATTAGGGAATGCAACCGGTGTAAAAGGTTCAACAACCTTCCATACTTGCAATCACCAGCACCCCTGCCAACCTATTGCTATACCAGGGTACAACCTATTCAAACGGTTGGAATTGACTTTCTGGGACCTTTCAATACTCCCACCAAGAAACACATTTGAATTTGTGTCTTCTCATGCCCCTTGACCAGAGCAATACATTTGGAAGAAGTTGATACTTTGACATTAGAATCATTTATTGGAGCTTACAACACATTCTGCAACAATCAGGATGTCAAACTCCGAAATATTGTCTCTGATAATGCTGCCACTTTCTGTGCAGCTTGGCCTTGCTTTCTCAAAGCAAACAAGGAAGAACTCAAACAAAAATTTACTACCAAAAGGGTCAAATGGCAATTTAATGCCGCTCACGCACCATGGCTTCTATGAGCGTATGATGGGCATAATCAAAACAAAACTTGCCTGCTCATTTGGAGGCATCCCCTTCACAAACCAAAACTCTGTGCGCGCAGCTGTAACCTTTGTGATAAGGGTTACTAACTCCAGACCATTAACTTACGTTCCCACTGATAGGAACGATCCTATTGCCATCACACCGTCAATGTTTTTAAATTCGCCTCAAGCAGATTACACAACGGATCCTGATTTTGATCTATACTGTTATGGGCCAAATCCCATTCAATTTATGGAATTCTCAACCAAGGAAGGGATTACACGGCAAGCAAAATTTAGAATCGCAATTGTCAGAGCGCTTTGGAAATCCTTTTATGATGGATATGTTACAATGCTCCGACAATTTCCAATCCCCAAACAAACACCCAGCAACATCCATTTAGAACCAAAAGAGGGACAGATTGTCCTTCTCAAACAAAAAGCGCTTTGCAATGATACCGCGCTTGGACGCCTGAAATGGAAACTGTGCAAAATTTTGAAAGTGCACCAAAGTCCCCAAGATCAAAAGATCAGATCAGTTGATGTTTTAACATCCTGAAAGTACCATTTAAATGGCACATCAACACCACATATCCTGACCGGTCAATCTATTGAAAATCTGGTTCCCCTGGAAATAGAAGACAACAACATTACAACACCACCTCCAACAACTGCATGAAAAAGTGACCAAAGACTGCTATTTAGCATGAAAGGCACTTTTGTTGATCAACCAAGCTCATCTTACAAGAATCGAAAAACACAACAATGCCTCAACAAACTCATCACCATCAAGATTCAACAAAGTCATCACTAACAAGATTCAACAAAGTTACAACATCTTTAACCCATCCTCAAGACAAGAAAAACCATCACAAATTAATACCATCGATTCAAAAAAGGCAACCCATTTCAAAACAGTCAACCAACAATACCCAAAAATATCAACCCATTTGAAATTAACTTGATTCTTTGTACAAATGCCATCAGAGCCTCCCCCTTCA
The DNA here is from genome assembly GCA_905338405.1 of Notodromas monacha. Lineage (NCBI taxonomy): Eukaryota > Metazoa > Arthropoda > Ostracoda > Podocopida > Cyprididae > Notodromas > Notodromas monacha. The sequence goes on along the minus strand of CAJPEX010005977.1, from coordinate 12,000 downwards.
AGGAGCCTCGGGGTCAACCTTGCAACCGGCGACCAAAACGCAACCCCTTCTACCAACCAACCAGATCCATTGTCCAGAAATGGATCCCACAACCATTCTTTCCCTGGTCTCTTTAATTTGGACCACGCAGCCAACCGGAATGATCTATCTGGCAACTAGCTTGGTTGCATAGCTTCTTGCAGACCAAGTCACCTTGCTTGGAAATGTCTCTTCAAAATTGCCATACAACAGATTTTCAATACTGAAAAATATACCAGAACAACAAGTGATTAGAGCAAACATTCATTGGAGTGCTTTTTCAAAAACACTCACTCATCAAAGGGATTTTTGAGGATTCTTTCTAGTGCCTATGCGCTTCCTTTGGCGATTTTCCAATGGACAATGTACCATCTGCAAGCCACACAGGTGCTTCTCCTGGACACACCAACACAGTTTTTTCAGCATCCATAGTGGTGATGATAACTGCAAACGACATCGCCATCACATTGTCTCGGGCAAACCAAATATATGCCCTTGGGCTCAAATGCCCAAAAGATCTCAAATTTTTTGACGTAATCTTCGCAAAAGCCTCAAGATACTCCAAGGGCGTTGGGAGCGCCCACCATCCAGAAACATCCAAAGAATGGCCATGCAAATGGCCCACCTTGGTTTGCAACAGTTTCAGAAAAAGATCTTGAAACAATGAACAGGCTTCAAGCTGATTTTCCAAAGTCACAAAGTGTCCATCCACACGACGCAAAGGAAATGATGGGTAGCCATATTTATCCAACTCAAAGGTTGCCAAAGATCCTTTCCAAACTCCAGGCGATGAAGCACCCAGCACAAACACCAGACATTCGAAAACACGGGACAATCCCCGCCAAAAGGCTTTCAAGTCTTCAAAGAATGACACAAAGGACCAATGCAAAGGCTTCCCCGTTACCTTACAGAGTGCATTTATGTCATTAGTCCCAAGATGCACACAGAAGTGCATAAACTTGAAGTCCTTTTCATCCAAGTGCAAATCCTCATACACCCTTCGGCAAATAGTTGCGCAATCCCAAATGTCTGTTGGATTTCCAACAATAGGGCAAAGTCCACTGATTGAATACTACAAAACACAAAAATATACATCATGAGCAACAACACTAACCATTACACATGTTTGGTTCAAACCTGATATGTGTCAAAGTCCACATCTTTGGTTAGATGGCTAATGCAAAGTCCACTGATTGAATACTACAAAACACAAAAATATACATCATGAGCAACAACACTAACCATTACACATGTTTGGTTCAAACCTGATATGTGTCAAAGTCCACATCTTTGGTTAGATGGCTAAAATCAAACATTGGGAAGATTCCCTCTTCTTCCATCCCAACCCGTCCAGCATATGTTTTGCTAGCCTCCCCCAGTTGAGATGGGGCCATCAAAGAGTTCCCAAACATCATTACACGGGCAACACCTTTGCGCCCTTTGTCCTTTGGACCACTCAGCTTTCGGAACTTGTTCAAATATTTTAAATCCTGCCCTGAACAGCCAGGAGTTGGGACATGCTGTTCACGGACATACCCAACATTTTTCTCTGTGAATCCCATTTGTTCCGCAACATTGGTGATGAAAGCATCCCAATCCTCTGGCTGGTGCTCCCACCAACCACGACGCTGACTGCCTGTCATGGGATCAAAAAACAATTGTCAACATTTTTGAATTTTGGCCAAATCTTTGTTCTTTGAAAAAACATACAGAAGCAAGAAAAGATCCCATGAACTGATGCATCTGCAAGGACATAGGATCCTTTGAAGGTATCCATGTCGGTGTCTTTGTCCTCCTCCAGTTGGAGAGGTCCCGGTGACGCACTTTTTGAACTCAGGCAATCTCCAACCTTCTCCGCCAGGCTCAACGCTGCCTGTAGAGCACTAACCATCACTCGGTCAGGTACCTTTGATGTTGATGCAACCACTGGCTCCTCCACATCATTTGATTCATATTCATGGAGCCAGAACCTTTGAAGGTCCTCTTTGGGCCCAAAAGCCATTGAGATACGCAGACCACTGCTGATGTTGAAAACCTTCACATGGCCTATCAAAAACCGTTCAGCATGTTGGAAACACACTGCTTCTCTTTCTAAATTGTTTTCTCAAAAAAACACTCATGATTCATTTCGAGACGAGGTTCTACTCCTGGAAAAAGCAGTGAAACTCCAAGAGGAAACCCTGCTCGCAGCCAATTTTCATCCACTGCAACTCAGGCAGCAAATGCGTCATTCAAACAGGAATTTGTCGCGGAAATTAGTGCATCAGTGAGACAAACTCTCTCCTTGTCAGCTTGAATACTTGCAATGGCCAATGCTTGCCTTGCCTCCCACTCTGCTCGTTCCTGTTCCAAGGCTGTCACCTCTGCCTTGATGTCGTCACAAAACTTCTGATCTGCTGACGCCATCTCCTCCATGCCCCGGTTTGTGTAAGCAGTGCATTCCGCAGAGTCAATCACAGGCAGAATGGTTAACAACCGCCGCCATCGCCCAATGTCGAACCCAGCCAAAATGGGTACCACATCTTTTACCTCCTTTGGAAAAATGACTGTGTTGTCTTCCATACGTGGGACCTTGCTGGTTGACGGACCCTCTTTGGATAGAGCTCCCATGCTCTCCTGATCCTCACGACCATCAGGCTTGCTCAACTTGGCAATGTCTGTGCAGATACAAACAAAAAGAACATCACTTATTGTATTCAACAAAACCAACAATGGATAATAAAAACAAGAGAAGTGTCTAATCTTGTTTAGGGAATCTGTTTCACTCATTTTTTGTTTCACTCTCAAACTTTCAGCGAAAATTCAAAATGTCAAAATCCTGCAACCAAAATACATACATGGTCAAACAAATACTTGATGCATCAACAGTCAAACAACAAAGAGTACACCACTTGTGACTCAAACAGTCACTCAGGGATTTTGGACTTCACTAGCCATATCAAAAAACGGCCTGGCACAGAAACACTTCATCAATTTCGAACTTACGAGACCTGATCCGTCTCTGTATAATCAGGAGCCTCATCCTCCCTGATCTTTATTAGCCATACCATAAAAAGGCCTGGCGCAGAAACACTTAATCAAATTCAAACTTACGAGACCTGATCCATCTCTTTTTGGTCTGTGGCTTGATCACCCAGATCACTATGTGGTGTATTAACCACTGTCATTGGCACAGATTCACCTGATTCACTTTGTATGTGGTGTACTAACCACCGTCATTAGGCGCAGATTCATCACTATGTGGTGTACTAACCACTGTCATTGGCACAGATTCACCTGATTCACTTTGTATGTGGTGTACTAACCACCATCATTGGCGCAGAATCAGCTTCACCTATTTCATCTACCTCCTTACTAATCAGGAGAGCTGGCCACTCTCCAGATTCTTAGTACAACTGTTCAAATTACAGTTTTGTGCTCAACAGGTCATTGACCTCTTCTTCAACACTCAAAAACTGTCTTTTTGAAAAAACGGTTTCGCATCTGACACACTCAAATGTGCATCATAACTCCTAAACTTCAAGAATCTTCACCACATCAGACTTTTGGAAAACACTTTGGACAAACAGGAAATTTTTGACAAATGACAATCTCTCAACCGCTTCAAAACAACAACGATCTGTCTCCTTTCTTTTGCAATACACAAAGCCAGACGTCCTCCCTCAAAGCAGCATCAAGCACTTTTGAGCTTCACTGCATTCAAACAAATTTGACTCACTTTTGAATTGAGTCATGCCATTCAATGGCGTAAAAAGGAACTTTCTGGATATTTCCACATGAATCCAGATCAATCTGGATTTCACCAATCCACTTGCGCATGCGCGCCGCCATCATGCTCCCCCCAACGTTGACCAGTCGATTGGTAGCAACAGTTCAGCCACCTGGTGGAAGAACTGTAGTGACCAAGGGGGGTTCTGTCATGGGTCAACTAGATGTTGCCCAATGAAAATGAAATCGCACTGTGAGACAACTAGATGTTGCTCACGGTCAAGCCATGTTGCTTAAAAGCAGCTAGAAAAGACCAGAACACAAACTTATATAATTCGGAATATTCCCTGAAGGTATGAAGCCTTCAGGAAATATTCCTCAATTATTTCATAACACACGAAAAGAATCCTCATCAAAAGGATTCTCATGAAAACACTGAATAATCCTTTCAAAAGGATGATAATCAAGAAACCTGAATCATCCTCCAAGAATCCAACCTTCAGGAACATTTCCACAGGAATGGACCTGAAGCTCAGGACTCCACACAATCATCATTCAAGCTCCAGACTTGTGACCGCATACACATCAAAAATATTATACTCTGTGTTCATCATCATCATCATTATTATTTGAGAATATATCATCAGAAGTTGAGGATCAACCTCAGGCCGCAAACGGCCGATTGCTGTGTTACTTATTTTCACAAAAATACATCAAAAATATTATACTCTGTGTTCATCATCATCATTATTATTATTTGAGAATATATCATCAGAAGTTGAGGATCAACCTCAGGCCGCAAACGGCCGATTGCTGTGTTACTTATTTTCACAAAAACCAGTTTTCTTTACTCATTGTTTCTGCACTCCTCTTAACTTAATCCTAAGAGAGGAATGCAGAAAAAACTCAACCATCTGTCTTTCTTCCTTTACCCAAAGCCAAACTTTCCTGCTGTGTCTGGTGGAAAAAATCCAGGGAATGTCCTGACTCTGCATTGGAAAACTTGGCAAACTTTCACATTTTTTATGGCTACAGCAAAAAAATTTTTCAAAGAAATCCTGGCTCTACTACATACAGGCTAAAGCATCTTGAACAAACTTGGTCAAGTTTTGAAAATATTGATGGAAAATATCCAAAATGTCATCCAAAACTTTATTGAAATTTTACCACCAAAATAGCATTCCAAGTTGTATCTAAAAATTGTCTGCTTAAATGTTTGCATGAGTAGCCAGAATTGCACCCAAAATGTATCAGATGGAATTCAATCCAGATCCTGATTATATTATCTTCTTATTGATACATTTTCCATTGATTTGTGATGCATGCAATGCAGTATCATATGAAGTGTCACGGAATTCGCAATCTTTTTCGAGAATTAAATCATGATATTAACTGCTGAAAGTTTATTTCCAGATTTTCAACCCAATGTTAGATTTGGCCTAGGTCAATGGATTCCAGCAAATTATTATGGCCAATAAATGAATATTTTATATCACTGGAGATCTTTTTGGTGTGATAAAAATATATTTGTGTGTGTTATATAATGTACACACACAAAAGCTCACCAAGGGGTTATAGTACAGTGAGAATGTCTTCAAAAATGTATTTGAAATATATGCTAGAGAAATCTGAGTTGCATCCAATATCTGCCCAGAAAATAAGGGTAGTGTACATTTCACCCTGAAGCATTCTCAATTCCCCCCAGGAGTAGTCCACATTTCATCCAAAAGCAGTCTCAAGTATCCCCAAAAGTAGTCCAGATTTCACCCAAAAGCAGTCTCAAGTGTCCCCAAGAGTAGTCCACATTTCATCCAAAAGTAGTCTGAAATATCCCCAAGAGTAGTCATCATTTCCCCCAAAAGAAGTGTACAGAGTTCCATTCAAGAGAAATTGGAAAAATGGAAAACTCATTCACCCCTCCCTATATTAATCAAATCAATTTAAAGTAACTGGCTCCCAAAAATCCAAATTTAAGTTCAGTAACCCATCCCAACCAACTTTGAACAAATTTCTCACAAAATTCAGCATCAAAATCTTTGGTTCTGTGCCTAAATATGTGTAGAATGGGATTGCCCCCAAGAAACAGAGAAAGACAGACCAGCAGATTCTTGAATCCCAGGGGATTTTCTGCTGGAGCCTTGTGCTTAAAACTATGCCTAGGTTATGCTGCCCATTCTTAGACACAGTTTTCAGCACAGGGCTCCATCAGCAAATCTGACAGGGGCAACAAAAATAAATGCCATACCCCTGTAATTTTTTGTACCCTCTGGCTTTCTGTATGTTAGGGTATGTTAGGGTTTCTGTTCACTGGATTTTTGAATCATGTGGATTCAAAAATCCAGTGGGTAAAAAAATTCTGCTGGGCAAAAATCCTGTGGGTGCAAAAATGCCTTTGTTAGAATGCACAAAATATGGTGGATATTTGCATGCCATTATCCAACATTTTGTGTGTATATATATATATATTTTTTTTGTGACTATTTTTCATAATGGGTTAAGAATGGGTGAAATATCCATTCAAATAACCCCCTCAACCAGCCCATTACATACCCATCATTTTTATTCCAATTTCTCCCATTACTTTTATGCCCTATTAACCCATGAAAATAACTGTTCTGTAATGCATTATTGATGGTTTGAGGGACTATAACCTGTGTTGGTTACAGATAAGAGTTTTTCATAGGTGTTTTTAACCATAAAAACTGAAAAATTATTTGCTGAGATATGTAAGGTTCTGATCTGCAATATATTTCTTTGCACTTCTAATATTCTTGAACGGATGTTTGCATAGGGTGAACAAGGGATCCCTTGTTCACCCTATGCAAACATCCATTCAAGAATATTATTTCATTATGAGATATGCCTTTATCTGTTTCAATAAAGCTCTAAATAAAATAATTTGCACATGGACTTTGTTATCTTAAATTTCTCTAAGACTTCAAGTATTTTTTTAGAGTTATTGTTATCATGTTTGCATACCTCTCATATGAGGTAGAGTTTATTCAAGCTATGAGAGAATACTCTAAGTTTGCTTTGACCGCACTTTATTTCAAACTGTTATCCAAAAACTATTTTACAGAAGTGGGTGATCAACAATGATCAGTCATTGAGAGCTACTTCTTATAATTAAAGGAAAAGGGGATTGGAGATTTAAATCGTTTTCCGCAACTTTCAAAGGAAACGCTAAAGTTACTCCGTGAGAGTATTTTCAAGTATTATTTATTATACCTTTACACACAGTCAATACAATACAATTCTACAGAGCAAAGCGGCGTAGACTTGGTTTTTGGACAAGGTCTGGTGCGGTAAACTTAACGCAACATAAAATGCACCTGTATATATAGCTTTGGCTGGCCAAGGTCAAAGAACGCGCATAGAAACCGATTTGGATCGGGGACGTCACGCTTTGTTCATTTAAAGGAAGGAAGCATGAGCGTGGTTGGGAAAGTATTCCGTCAACAAAGGGATTGTGAAATATGATTGCTAGCGCACCAGGCGCAGCCAAGCATAGCGGAAATACATTAGCTTAAAAGGGTTGTGCGTAAAGTGAAGGGTGTTGTGGTCATTAATATGACTACAAATCTCCCCTGGTAAACGAGAGAAAGCTCCTGCATACCAAAGTTTCTCAAAGTGTTTCAGTCAGCTGGAAAAAGGATTGAAATTTTTGTTCGATTCCCACACCTCCCCTGATCACGTCTCAGCCATGCTGAAAGACATTACACAGGAAAACGTTTTCATGGGGGAGCAATAAGAATGATAATAACAACCATATCTGCCTCCTCCAACTTCTTCAAGTTCACCAGGAAGCTGCAGAGGTCTGGCATGCCAATGCCTGAATCCTCAGTTCACCTTACACCCCCTTCCAGGTATGTGCTCTTGACCCCCTTAAGCCCTTAATTAAAAACCGCTAGATTAAGATTTTGCTTGAATTGCGTGTTTTTTTGCTTGGTCTTGTTCTTTAGTGTTATTTAATCACATTCCCTTGGTTTTTGGGCAGTTTTGAATCGGTTTTGAGGGTGAATTTTGCGGTTTTGTTTGCAAATTTTGAGTGCGTGGATACGGCAAAACAATCGTTTTAACGCAATATGTGGACAAAAATTGAAAAAGTATACAGTTCATCTTGTTTCAGGTTGTGCAAGGAAGGTTTCCAGCGAATTTCATCAAATTTCACCATTTGGTTTCCAAGATCTCAACAAAAAGGTATTTTCCCGTAGGCTTCTTAACAAAGTTGGATCAGATCTGATCCAAGTGCGCCTTTTCAACTTTTTTCAGAATTTAAACAAAAATGGCATGTTTTGCGGTCTTGGTGTTGATCCTGGTGCTGGTGGCGCATCCCGATGTGTCATCCGGAGGTTGTGTAATTCAAGATGGCCGCCTGCGTTGCTCGGAGGCAAGCAACACGGACGCGGTTCAGGCGTCCGAATTTGATGGCAGGATTGTTTTGATGGGCCCAGTCTTGGACTTTGGATGTCTGGACTTCTTTGGTATCAAGGTTAGTTGTTGAAAAGGTCATGTTAGGACAGCTATTTCAGTTCTTGTTGTGAAAACTTCCAGAAAGTTGAGTTGCTGGGTCCGACACGTTGTGATGGAGTTATGAGGGTTTCCATGGTCAATCCAGTGGCTCTCTGTATTGGGTTTGAGCCCAATGACTTGTCTGAGACGGTTGGTTTGGGAGATGTGTCGACAATGATGATGACTTTAGCTGCGGTGATGACCAGCAAAACTGCAGTTTCCATCACGGAGCCCTCCCTGATGTTTACGTCAGCTCCGGGGACGTTGCCAGGGGTCGTTAATACTGTCAGCACGCCTTTTGCTACTTCCGTGTTGGCCTCAACTGAAAAATCAGAGAAAGCTACGACCACCCCTGGTAGGGGTAACAAACGTGTTCTTCATGGGCGGATTTTTTAGTTTTCTTTCCCTTCTAGCTACTATAAAACCGTTGATTCTGCTGTCCATTTTAAACAACTTTTTGGACCTGCTGGAGACCAAATTGTTTTCTGGAGACCGGGCAAATATCACCTTGATGGTGGTGGAAGGGAGAGCAGTACTGGGGGCGGAGTTCATTACTGACCTTTTTCCAACTGGGCTATTGGGTTAATAAGTGGTCTAAGCATCACGGTGTTTGGCTTGGCAACCGGTTGGATTGCTTGGTGCTTGAGAAAAAAGGTACCTTGTCTAATCTTTGTTTGCACCCTTCTTTCTTTTAAAGACGTTCCTTGCATGGTTCTTTTGCTTAACCCACCACTTATCACTAACAGTATTGCCCTAATCCATCTAAAAACAAACTTAAATCTAAAGGAGATCCTGAAGAGATTGAAATGCAAGACTTATCTCTGGACAAAGTTATTATGCATGAGTCCTCAGTAAGTGAGGTAAAAGATGGGTTTGCCACTATTAGATCATGCATCCCGAATATGTCCACCTTTAAACCAAGTAAGACTTAGCTGAATGAAGACCCCATAGCTGCATGATTGCATATCTCCTTGGATGTTTCTTGTTGTTTTTCTTTCTTCAGCCTTGGTTCCTGTCATTCCTGAGGAGGGCAGACACAATCTGGAGGATCCTCACTCCCCCGACAACTCCAGCATTGTCTCCTTTACCACCGCAATCATTGGCTGAGGTGGTGACTGACCTGATCTCCCTGGACTTTGCTCAACCTGATCCATCTGCTGTTCTTCCAACTCTGGTTCTAGCTGACCTCAATCCTGTTCAAAATTTGGCTCAAGAATTGGCAGTTAATACAAGCTCTGATGATTTTGTTTCGGTGACCAATGATTTAGACGTGTAACCGTTAGGAAGCATCAATAAAAGAGCTTTGTGCAGAGAGAGATCCTGTGTACCTTTACTTTTTTTGTTTGTACTCAGGGAAAGGATTCCGGTGGAAGGGNAAATTATGTATCCAATTGATATCCTGTAGCAGAGATGATATAACCTTGTTTGCTTGGTCCAGTTCTAAACCCAAACTTAGAATAAGGAACCATGAGGTTGTTGAATTAGCTTTAGCTTGTTCCACTTGGCTGGCTAAGCTGATACTGTTCTTGAAAACCTTGTTTTTTGTTACTTTGTATTTTAACAAAGTTAATAACTGTACTCTTTTCTCTTGTGAGACTGTACCCTTAATTTCTTCTTTCCTTCATTGTAAAATAGGAAGTAATCCGGTAAAGGTCGCATCTTTTGGAAAATTTCTAGGCTCTGTTTTAATCCTGTGCTTCAGATTTTTAATTCTATTGTCCAAATCTGTATTTTTAGTTTTCAGTAAACTAAACAATGCACTGTCAATTGTTTCACCAGGTGGTACTTTGCTTTTGACATGATTGAAAATCTTAGTCATAATAGCGTCAGATTGTCTAACTAATTCACCCTTGTCTATTGAGGATTCTAATGTCCAGTAGCTATTAGGTACACATATCGGATACATCTCTTCCAACACAAGGCCAACGCTACCTCAAAAGTTGCGTATGGGGGACGTTTTATCAAACCTGTTCAGGTTTGATGACGTACCTTTATCGTTGATGGGGATTTCCTTGATCGTGAGGGAATAAGACACATTCAAAATAAATATACAAATATATATTTCCTCGAAATTTCTATTCACTTCCATAATTTTTTATTAATATTTCAGGACAATGTTAACCCTTCAACAGCGGACTGCGTACTGGCCATTGCGCAGTTCCCTTGTTCATTCTTTTGGTGACTCAGTCTTTTTCCTGGCCCACTTGGCCTTGACCAGTTCAGCCATGCGTGCTTGTTGCCTTGTCAGAGGTCGTTGCCATGTGCTTTTTGTTTCTTTCTTTGGCCTTGTCCTTGTTGGCAACACATTATCTGAGTCCAAATGATGTAGGGAGGGACAATCCATTGGGTTTAAATTCAATTTTCTTTTTCCCTTGTTGTCCCTTCCCATTTCTATTTCTCCTACATTGTCTGCTTCCTCTGCTGCTTCACCTTCCTCCTCTTTGTCTCTAGACTGTGTAGATGACCTTCTATCCTTTTTCTTGCTGTCTCTCTTTTCCTTGAATTTTTTCCACTTCTCTTTGTTTCTTATCTGCCTTGGAGTTAATGCAACTGCGCCTTCTGCTTCTCTTTGTAGCATTCTTTCAGGTGTTCTTTTGGGTGTTGATTCACCTCTCCCTGCTGTCAGTTGCTTCATTAATTCAGATGTACTCGAGGCAGGTGGTGGACCCTTTTGAAGGACAGTTTTGGATAGACTAGGTAGAGTGTCCATTGTGGTATCAAAGAATCTCCCTATTTTGTCAGTAACTTCTTCAAATATTTCTTTGGTCTTTTGATATAATCCAGTTTTTCTTTCTGGGAATGCGGGTATTACTGTAGCATCTAGATCTGGTACTGACACGAAAGAATCTTCCTGCTCAGACTGAGAAGCAGATGAATCTTGTTTCTCCCTAGATTCTTTTTGCTTTTTTAAGATGGATTTAATTGCCTGCTTATCTACTGGATGTTTGTAAATTTTGGAACCCAGAGTTTTCCTCTGGTGTTCTCCTCCAGTTGTAGTTGTTGCTAAAGCAGTTTCTTCTTCTTCATCAGTCTCCCATGGTTTTTCTTCGGAACTCTGAGGACCTTCCCATTTCCATTTTGGGGCCTCATCAGTTTGATCGTCATCTGATACTTCGAGTATGTCCTTTTCTTCAGATGGTGTTGACGAGGGAACCGGGGAAGACCGTCGTATTTTATACGGTCGTACATAACTGATGTGAATTACGTTGGTCCATTCTGGATTTTTGTCATCCTGCACCCTGATTACCACTGGGTTGATTTTGTCGATGACGGTGTATGGTCCTTTGTATTTTGGGGACCATTTTCTGCCTACAAAATTGGCAGCATCATGACGTCTTATCCATTCCTTGCCGCCAATTTTGTAGATTAGCGCCCTTTTTGTGGATGTTTATTTGGTCTAGATATGATGCCTGATTTCTTCTGATGGTTTTTGGGCATGGTCGCGTATTACTTCAAATTCTTCCTCCCAGCAAAGAATCAGGGCATCCCTTGGCCCATCTGGGATGCAACGGCTATGGGAGCCCTTCCTCCATCCTGTGGGATGGTCTTACAGGAGGAATCTGGCTAGCCCTGGCAGCCATCCCCCAGATGGAGGGGCAGGATGGGTCCTCCATGCGCGCCCCCCTCCTCATTTTTACTGCATTCATCCTGAGGTGCCATCCCTGGATGGGTTCTTCTATGCCCAGTGGAGCCAGAGGGACTATATGAAGTGCTGGTGTAAAAATTTTACTTTTACCCCTCTTGCAACCATGATCTTCTGCA
>CAJPEX010005976.1:0-11125 GCA_905338405.1 Notodromas monacha | reverse complement strand
TTTTTTTTCTGTCTCGAGGGATACTCTTCTTTCCTCGGGGCACGAAGCGAAAGCGTGGTATTATTTCCATTCTGCACGCACCTTTGTCAGGCAAGGAGAAATGCCTTTCACGAACTCCACCAGGTCCTCCATGTCTTCTATAACTCCAGCCACAGCCAAGTAGTCCAAAACCTTTTTGCACTCCTTGATGATCTTCCGCACTTCACTCTCGTCGAAGCACAACAACAACGAGGAAGTGCCCTGCAAAATGCCTCGTGCACCGTCGATCAACTTACGCCTGCAATATCATCGAAAATTCGTTCAGGAAAGAAGAAAGAAATTAATCGAGTGACAGACCGGGGTAGCGCTTGAATCTTGGATAAACTTTTCTTTTGTTCGAAAAAAAATGAGCTGAAAACGTTAGTTGGGCCCATTTCCGAAAATATCGAGCATAGACCACTCAGTAGTTTCACGTATGAGGCCTATATTTTTAAATAACGAGAGATTAAAAAAAAAACACACACACACACACACAAACTTGCTTATTTTTCGCCCAGTAAATGTGAGAAAAATCTTGAAAATGTGAAGGTTGAGTCCACGCGTTTGACGATCAAAATAAATGTAATTGAATCTTTCTAAATTTTGTGGCGGCCTAACGCATATATTCCAACGGTCTACGTCTACGTTATTGTGGTATAAATATTTCTTGATCATAAAGCCAATTTGGTTAAAGTTGAGTCGTAAGCAAATGTGCTCAAAAAGTGTCATATCTTTCTTTTTTTTTATAGCGAGGACAAGCTCAACAGACATTTTTTTCTTGATATACAAGAAAAAATGTACTATACAATACAGTGTTTTATTCTGAAATTCCCAAAAGTGATGGCCACATATTTCATTTGCCGTCGTTAGTTGAAGCTCAGCCACAAGATTACAGGACTATTCGAGTTGCTCCAAACAACTCAAGATTATACCTAGAATCTTATCGAAATCATTTTCTTGGACTTATTACCTTTTTCCACATCTTCAATCAGAAGACGAGGTGAACAAACCCGCATAATTTGAGCGGAAAGTACTTCTTCAACGAGAGAGCAACGATGCCACTCAATGCTGGCTCGACGACTTCCTGGTCGAATATCATTAAAGTTCTTTTAAATAATCTAAGGATGAAAAAGGCATCGGAAGACCATGGTCACTTTTAATTGGCAGTGACATTTTCGTGTTAATTTTACCCTCATCAATCAAATCCACGATCATCAATGTCAGATATTTCAGCGAGATACTTATTTTCGGATCATGACGAAGAACATGGACTCGAAGCCAACAAATAAACGAATAAGAAAGAACCCCTGATTCTAGATTGGTTTCTTTGAATTTCTTTCTCGCTTATAAGAACTTATGAAGTTAAATATCCAACAGCTTTCAAAGCAGTGAGGAGGAGCTTTCGGAGAACGTTTCTGAAAAGTTTGTGCATTTGAAATTTAAATTAAGGTAACTTGTCATTGAAGCTGCCCTATTTCGTCTGATTTGTGTCAAATGAGTATTTCAACGTGAGGTTTTCTAGTAGAAGATGGCGAGAATCAAGATACTCATCAACACAGGTGGAGAAATTGTATCGCATTTGTATGACCTAGTCCAGGTTCGATTGTTCATAAATTTCGTTTCAAAATACTATACAGTGCTCGTATTTAATTCGTTGTTTTTTTTTTTTATTCCCACACATTTTAAATCAATGCCTCCAAATGACTGTGCCTTAAAAACTTACACATGATATGAATGCATGAACAAAACAATCGAAAAATTGACGATATTAAAGATGTGAAGAGCAGTGTCGAAAGAAAGGGAAACCAACTTTTACCGTCATGATCGGGGCTAATTACCCTCCACTTGGCATCAATTACGAACCCGGAAATACACAGCAGTACTATTCCTGAGATTTACAACGGCACTTTCTAACCGTAAATCCCAGCTTATTTTTATTCAAAGCCAATTGCCAACCAGCACTGGGCTTCAGGTGGCAGAATTTATGGATTGTAATCCCAATTTTTCTTCGTGCATGCATTGTTCTACGAAAGTTCCCCGTGGTTTCATACGTAAGTAGAGTACTTGACAGAGGCAATGTTTTGAAAGCTTTCTGTTCTGGGAGAAAAGAAAAATAACTGCTCCATCTCGGACGACAATCCGTTTTTCTTTTCACAGGATCCAAATTTTTAAAAGTTACTTCCTCCTTGAAAAATCAACTGGCAAAAAAGAACGACAAAAACAGCTTTAATCTCATTTGAATCGCAGAAAAAAAAACCTCGGGCTATTGTCAGCCGTTACGTACCTCACAGAACGTCAATCAACTGGACAATTAACGATACTCTATTTGAAGTTGAACCCAGCATCAAGATCTGCAGAATTTCGATAGAAGTTCTCGAAAATCCTCGTTTAACAGCAAAGAAAGATGACCCAATTTCGTCAGATTGATTAAACCAAGTTTCGTCATTTACTTTGAACAAAAGGATGATTCCTTTCAACGCAGTAAGAAATTTAATNTTTTCTTCGTGCATGCATTGTTCTACGAAAGTTCCCCGTGGTTTCATACGTAAGTAGAGTACTTGACAGAGGCAATGTTTTGAAAGCTTTCTGTTCTGGGAGAAAAGAAAAATAACTGCTCCATCTCGGACGACAATCCGTTTTTCTTTTCACAGGATCCAAATTTTTAAAAGTTACTTCCTCCTTGAAAAATCAACTGGCAAAAAAGAACGACAAAAACAGCTTTAATCTCATTTGAATCGCAGAAAAAAAAACCTCGGGCTATTGTCAGCCGTTACGTACCTCACAGAACGTCAATCAACTGGACAATTAACGATACTCTATTTGAAGTTGAACCCAGCATCAAGATCTGCAGAATTTCGATAGAAGTTCTCGAAAATCCTCGTTTAACAGCAAAGAAAGATGACCCAATTTCGTCAGATTGATTAAACCAAGTTTCGTCATTTACTTTGAACAAAAGGATGATTCCTTTCAACGCAGTAAGAAATTTAATTTTAGAAAGACGGTTATCTCTTCGAGTAGGATCACAAAAAACTGTATTGGCAACCAGCTCAACCCAACTTAATCTAATGCAGAGCAGACTAAGAAATTTTAATCTTTTTTCAACCAGTTGATTCATCCCTACACGGTAAAGAAAAACTAATTGTCAACAGCTCCACCAAAAAAATATTTTCATAACACTTCACAGGCGATTTCTAACTTATTTTAATGATTACTTCCAATCGAAATTCTGAGTACGGGCTAAAATCATTCGACCCTTTCGAAGAACATTTAAAGAACCCAGACACGAAACTGTGACCGGCAAAAAATCATTCGGAAATTTCGCACGCAGGAATTCGGAAAGCCCTCATTGTCCATTCGATTTTTTTTTGCTGTTGCTCCACCGTACACTGACAGAAAAAACTGGCAATTCTAAATTATATCTGGCTAATGTCAGACTTTCAGGGAAATAACTAGCAAAGTCAGGTCGCGTCGGCAGCTGACGAGTGCGCGATCCTTCGCAGCTACTGAAAAGCCGTTCTAAATCTAATTTATACTCCAAGCTCACGATGTGAGTCAGTACTGTACTACGGTATATTATATTATCCCAAAATGTTTAATTCTTGTGAAGGCTACAACTGTTCTGTTTGGCAAACTATTTGAAACCTGGCGATATCATTCAATCCGCTTCAAATCGGCACGTATTGATTTTTACATATGATGGATATCTGTGCCACGATCCAAGGCGGAAATCAATCAACCTTCGCTTCCACTAGCTTTTAGTGCGTTCATCACGCAGTTTAATCTCTGTGTCAAATTTGAAGAGACTCGGAATCGAAAAAAGAGTTGTTGAGTTAGGGAATAAGGTCTGATTAGTCTAGTGAGAACCCGATATACGGACGCCCCGACATACGGGCAATTTGACTTCGGGACACCAGAAAACAAAACAACATCACGCTCGACATCCGTAAACTGGCTCGAGTTAGGGACACTTTTCTGAAATATTCACAAAAAGTCAAAACATTTTATTTTTTTAATCTTGATATTTTTGAAGAAATCAAGCTATTTATATTCAAAAAATTGAAAAAATATTTCATGATAAATTCACTCCAATCCATAATCAAAAGCTAGCTGATTTTGTGCTTCTTTTTTCATAGTTTTTTTTTCTATCATCTGTGCATATTCTAGCAAGACCTTTTCTTTTTCTTTTATTTTTACATCTCCTTTTGATACCATAAGATCAGATTCTATGTGGTTGTTCTGTACTGTTGTTTTCTACAATTTGAAGTTGAGGGAAACAATTTATCAAATTTTGAGGACTTATTTCCAATTCATGACGAAAAAGAAAACCAATGAAATACATTAGCATTGAATTCTAAAGGAAAATTAGACTCGACTTAAGAGACATTCCGACATCAATACACTCTTGATGCACCAATTACGTCCGCATCTCGGGGTGTGACAGTTCAATGATTTTTTGGCCCAATTAGAAAAATGATGTATCCTCCTTAGATGTCCTACGTGCAGGAAGTTTGGTAATCCCTCAAGGAAAGCATCGAGATAATCATTTCCATCTGTTCTATTCTTCTGAAACAAGTTTTCTAAAATTCACCCCGAGTTCAACAGCATAAAAAAGCAGGGGGAAAATCAACAAAGGGAAGCAAGAGCCAAGAAGCTTTCATTTATGGAGATACGACAGTCTTCGAAGGTACTGCGTTAGTCAGGGATTCACCAGAAATTAGGCCGGTTTCTGGCTTGAAGAGGTTCTATACTCAGGAAGGTTGAATACTCTCTCCTGTACACTACACGTGAAAGTGTGCTTTCCGAGTCTCAACATTACAATATTCGGTACTTTCCTGCTATCTCTGTACCTCATTCCTAGACCGCACTACCATCCAGACAAATATTTAGGACGAGTTCATAATCACGACGACCTACCAGAAAACTGTGAATTTTATTTTTCCGCATTTTGCTGAAACAGATTTTGGGAGGCGGTTAGGTGAAGTTAGGTTAGATCAGGTTAAATTGGTCAGAGGGAAGGTACAGAGATAACAGGAAAGTAGAGGGAAACAATTTTCATCCAATTTTGAGGACTTATTTCCAATTTATGACGAAAAAGAAAACCAATGAAATACATTAGCATTGAAGTCTAAAGGAGAATGAGACTCGACTTAAGAGACATTCCGACATCAATACACACTTGATGCACCAATTACGTCCGCATCTCGGGGTCTGACCAAATGATTTTTTGGGCCAATTAGAAAAATGATGTATCCTCCTTAGATGTCCAACGTGCAGTAGGCACAGAGATAACAGGAAATTAGGTACATAGATAACAGGAAAGTACCCAATACAGTATTCATTTTCTTTCCAACATTTTTTGCTTTTGTTTTTAGCAAGACAGGTTCAGATACGATGGGTTTATCTGGCATAAATTTTCACCTCGCGGGTTGGGAGAAGGGATCAGCTCGAAGCATGCGGCAAGCGTCCTCCAGCAATCGTGAGGCTTCTTCAACGCGGTGCAGCGACGCTGGCATGTCCTGTCGCAGGATGGCATCGTCGCTGCTGTTGATCGTTTCACGACCGACCTGCAAAAAGAAGTGGGGAAAAAAAAAGTGAGACATACGTAGTGAGCGAGAAATGATACCCGGATAATCTTCAAAAGGAACAGCCGGGTTCTCACCAACGTGATAAATAATGTAAAATGGAATGAAAACGCAAGGAATACTGTATGTACTTTCCCACGACTTATTCCTTTCGAATCAGTATTCGTTCCTCGCGTCAGATTCACAAATGAACGAAAAATAATTATACAGTATTCTGATTATTTTTCATGGAGGCTGGGAAAGTACTTTTCAGAACAAACTTTCAACCGAAATAAATTTCGAATAAGACTTGAACTGTTCGGGTTTTTTTTCACGATGCAAACAAATCATCGACAATTCATCTACTGCACAAAAAAATAGCTACAACTTTTTCTTTGTAGGATTTTGTCGTTAAAAAAAAACTAGGAAATTCCGCGTGATTCCTTTCCACGACTTTAAATGTATTTCTTAGAGAGCAATCGAAGTATGAAAGAATACTTTCTTGGACAGTAATCGATTTCTTAGAAAATGAACGTTTATTTTCATGTTGGAGATTATAAAGGCATTTCACGGCAAGAGAAATAATAGAAATTTGCTCAGAAATTCCTGACATGAAATCAGCTTTCGTCTTTCTGTCGCTGGAGATTTCCCAGCGATGAGAAGTTTCAAGTTCTCCAAGAAATAAAACTCGGCTCTCTTTGCTGAAAATCATCAAAAGCGACGTGACAAATGTAGCTCGAAGGTTTTCAATATAAGCAATGATGAGTTTATTCGCGAGGGGAGGAAAGGAAAGAAAAACTTTGACAGCTTCACTTTCCCGAGAGAAAAGCGACGGTATTTTTTTTTTCAATTTATTTCCATCCCATGACTCGTAAGACTCATTTCCCTTTAAAGATGTTTTTCACATGCGAAAATCAGAGAATGCCTTTCGTAGCAGTTCCGCAGTATGATACAAGGGTTTCTTTAGGAGACGGAAAGAAACAACATTTACCCACATAATTTACAGATGCATCAAATCGAGGAAGGTTTTCCCTCTCATTTCGAGAGCAAGTTCTTTCTAAAAATTGGAATCACGAAGAAGCACCAGGAGAGACAAGGAAAGCAACAAATTTGCTTTCGAATCCTTCGTTTTAGTCCGAAGTGTGCTTCGTTTCTAGACAGTCAAACCCCGTTAAACCGCCGTTTGTGCAGCAGAATTTTGGCGGTTTAACAAGGGAGGGGTTGCCACAGTATTTAATGAATAAGTGTATTTGATTTTTTTTTATGTTTCACCCTCTATCCCTCCCCATCCTGCTTTTGGTGAAGATGACTCTTCATTCATTTTTTTTGTGGGGACATAAATCTCCCATTCTTTGCATCTTTAAATTGAGAAAACAAATAATTAAAAAAACATTAACAGAAATATAAAGCTTTTGAACAGAGGAGCCAAAAATTGGCGGTTTATTGGGGTAAAAAACAGTTTCAAGATCCTGTTTGTTTGGCAAAAAACATTGGCGGATGGCGGATAAATGGGGTTTTCCCATCCCTTCAAGCTTGAGAAGATTTGTTTGGGAGGAAAAAATGGCGGGAAGCGAGGGTGGCGGTTAATCGGGGGGCAGTTTAACCGGGTTCAACTGTACTACGGTCCCCTTTGAGGAAAAGCTTCCCCTCCTCACGTTCCGTCGCTGATCCATTCCGAAGGATTTACAAAGGATCCTGAGACAGAAATTGCATCCGAAATGCAATCAGAAGTCTTAATTATGCCGAAGTGGATCAATCGAGTATCGAAGTACGGTAGAATTTCACTGCAGAGTTGAAACGACTAGACTTTTCAAATGCAGCATCACATTTCTCTAGCGGTCATGGCGGTCACGTGAAAGCTGTTTGGGGGCCGGAAAATTGAACATCCTCGAGAAAATGATTGGATCGATTTAAATTTTATATTTTTAAAGCGGTAGTTCCAGTCATGCAAGAGAAATGGCTATTTGAATATTGGCCTACTTCTTTCTGGTGCATCCCGCAGATGAGGATTAAATGCGCTCCGTAAATGAAGGTTCGGTCATGGGTTTCTTCACAAAATTCCAGTAGGTTCCTCAGAGCGAGAATTCAAAATCTTTAGAGTACAGTATTTTTATGAATACAATACTGTACCTGTATTCATTTTAAACAAATTTCCGGGAATATAATTGAATGTGTAACTCTTGAGATTTTCTCTTGAAATTTAGCAAAATTTTTTTTTTCTGGTCTAGAAGGACAACTGATATCAGTTTACAACATCCAATGAATAGCAGGTAACAGTAATCCATCTTTATAATCGCCAGTTATACCTTTTTCGCCACCAAGGTATCTTATTAGGTATTTTCAAGGCTGCGCGGCGTCGATCGATTAATCTCCAGTCGACAAGCCCAGTACTTCTTCGTAAGCGCTTAGAGACGATGAAATCGGGATTCGTGGGCATATTTGCAGAGGGGATTCCGTTCACGGTTTATTTGCTGGCTTACCAGCTTTGTTTGAGGCCCGAATTCCAGAACGTACCCAGGCTCTTATTCACGAAATACGTTTCCCATTGTTCCACTTCGTTCGAGGAACAAGTGGGAACGCTTGAATGGATTTACGAAAAAAAATGAATTTCAGCTGTTTAATGGATTGGTAAATTGAAAAAAAAAATAACGAAGTTGACTTATGGAATTTCTTCCGTAACTAGTTGACGAGGAAAAATTCGAGTTCAAGAACATATTTTCTGATTTGTGTAAGGATTTTTATCGGTCTTTTCGCGCATGATCCGAAATACCCAAACTAGTGTACTCTTGATGCACGCAAAAATTAATCTATTTGAGCCATATAACGAATCAATAAATGAATACCACGTTAATTTGAGGGATTTTTTTCTACAGCTAGTTGAGGGGAAATTCGAGTTCACTTTTTCAAATTTTTCCTTGAATTTTTGACGGTCTTGTACCGCTTGCTCTAAGACATAAAAAAACTAGTGAACTCCTTTTCATTCTTCGTGGTTCCAACATGGAAAAAATATACAGCAACTTTTTCTTCTTTATCTGCCTTCACAGAGATTTTGTACTTTTCGCTTCACCCCATCGAGGAATCAATAGAAGAATCACGTTACAGAGTCGAGTTTAGCTTTTTTCAAAAAAATTCCCATCAAAAATGAGTCGCAGAAAATAAAATTGAACGCTAAAAAAAAATATAATCATGGCAATGCCGCAAGAATAATAAAATAACAAAAATTCGTATTTGAATGTTTGTGACCGTTCGTCGAAAAATTTTCAACAACCAAAAAGTCAATGGTCGGCTGAGTTGTAACGAATTTGTGCATGAAACCCCATTCTAAAAACGGTCACAAACATCTAAAAAAAAATTCCCATTTTTAAATACGGCGTTACAGCGAAACGCACTTTCCCTGCCTGGCATTTATATTTTACTCTCAAAACCAACTTCCACGTGCCCTTACATTACATGGCTGGAGAAATAAGCGCAGAAATCATCCCGGGATTCCATGCACTACCTACTACTACTACTCATTCCAGTAATGCTTCAAGGATTTCATACTTCCGACCCCCACCCCCCTTGAAAAACGAGGTTATTACAGGCATCAGCCAGAGCAGAACCAGCAGCCCAAGGGCCCCAGGTATTTTATTTTATTTTATTTTTATTTCTATTTCCTCAACTGAACCGCATTTTGCCTCTGGGGTTCCAGGCCTGGAGAGCTGGAACATGAAGAATGCGGGGGCCTTCCCGAGATGGATACTTCGAGTCGAAAGTGCCGTGCTTCATTAGAAAAATACGAATTAACGTTAAAATAAAATATTCAGGTTTTTAAAAAAAGAAAAGAGACACGAAGAACTAAAAGTTCAATCTTCGCACACCAAGAAAAAGGTCATGAAACAGGATCGGAATGCGTGCTGAATGTATTACCGCACATAAAGAGCGTCGTGGAATGTTTGCAAATTAACCTCAAGAAATCCAGTAGGTGCAAAGATGAGGAGAAAAAAAAATTTGACTCATAAGCTAATTTTATCCCAATTGAAGTGAAGGTAACTTTTCTGAACCATAGAAACCATCGAGGGTTTTGGTAGATTTCAGGTTTGGGGCTGTGTCCAAAAATAGTCTGAAATTGGGAAAACCAAAACGAATGAAAGATAATACAGTGCGTCAAATACATAATTGGATATAACTTAGCGCTTGTTGAGAATTATCTCTACAGAACCCAGAAAAATTCGACGCAAAATCTGAGCATTTGTAGGCATGAAATCAAAACCTTGTAGAGTACAGTATTTTCCAGAATTTCAAAATACAGTATACTAAGGTGACAATTGCTCTTTGTAAATTACCACCTGGGTTTTTCATTCAAGTTCAGAACGAAAACGTCGTGCTCAATGAACTACCAGTCCGCACTCCATATCCAAAAACTCTTTTCCTACACCCTCCAGCGGCCTTTCTCAAGATATTCAAGCATAAGTCGCACTGATATAAGTAATGTAAAAATGTGGCCTGTAATGAATTTCAAGTTTCAGAATTGTGCCCAAAAGGTTTCGAATTATTGAAAAAACAATTTCTTGGATGCTTAAAATAATAAAATACCAGATAGACTCCTTCCACAAAACATTCAGAGAACCAGAAAAAAAATCGTTGTACAGACCCTCTTTAAGACAGGTATAGAAGAAACCCACACACAAATTCTTTATACAGAAATATCGCTGCAGACAAAATCGTTGCAGAGAATCTACTCATGTTAAGAAATGCTCGATCGGAAGCCTGCTGACTGTTATCCCAAAACGAAGTAATTTTCCCTATTGAGAGAACGTCATGGTGAAAACTTCGAAACTGAATTAAAATCCACCTCTATCATCGTTCTCTCACATTTTTCTCTCCAAAGTTCCCTTTTTTGCAAGATATAAACTCGTTTTTCCGGGAATATAAATTAGGTTGTGACCTATATTCGCACGCAGCGTGAATAATTGCGAGTACTGTATGTCCACGCCTGGTTCGTACTCATCAATTTTTGCACCTTTCAGTCCAAAATTTAGTACTGCACTGCATACTCTTGTGGATTTATGAAAGAAAAAAACGACTTTTTAAAAGTCCTTCTTTATAAAGGTCATTTACGATGCGAAATCCTCGATTTATTCGGCGATGAAAGAGGCACAGTACCAAAAAACAAAAAAGGACTGTCTTCGTGCGGTTGTGACTGACCTTAATGAGGTTGGCGACGGCGTTGCTAACGGCGCCGACGGGCCGCGACAGA
Organism: Notodromas monacha; assembly: GCA_905338405.1. Taxonomy (NCBI): domain Eukaryota; kingdom Metazoa; phylum Arthropoda; class Ostracoda; order Podocopida; family Cyprididae; genus Notodromas; species Notodromas monacha. The sequence goes on along the minus strand of CAJPEX010005976.1, from coordinate 307 downwards.
TCCGGCATTGCGTTCCCATCCTCGGCCTCTTCGTGCAGGATCACAAGACGGTCAACCTGTGAAAGACAACAAAGAAAGCATGAATTCGAGGTCACCAGGATCAGTTATGCTGAGAAACGAGACACGTCGATTGGTCCAAAACCCCAACTAAAAAAAAAATCGCCAACTTGAAAAAAAAATACCCGGATCTCGGCGACCGCATTTCAATTGTATTTCATGCAAGAAGAAAAAAAACAGTTTGCATAAAATGTTTCTGCATTTTCCATCGATTCGGATGCAGATTCAGCGATAACAAAAAATAATGAAC
>CAJPEX010005975.1:0-14245 GCA_905338405.1 Notodromas monacha | reverse complement strand
GTGAAATACATTTTGTTCTAGTCTTTTGGGATTCTACAGAGAATCCCCTGCCCTGTTCCCGGGCGGATTGTTTGTTCTCATTTATTTATTGATTCAATATTCATTCTTTGTGGGCTTCTGCCCTACAAATCTATTTCCGTGACATTTAATCTACCCCTTGGCAGACGTAAGTGTATGACATACGTAAACACTACTTTTGGTACGCGTGTGTAGAACGTGTATGGGGACTCGGTTTTTTCACCGAAAGACACCTATTGATTTTTTATTAGTAACACAACAACTGAGGAAGAAAGGTATTGAAGGATTCCATATGATATACTTTGGAACAATGCAATTGGTCAAGACTGGTCAGAAAAAAATATATTCTCTTCCAATTTTTTCTGGATCTGTTTGCCAAAACATTGGGCTTCAATAACAAGATGTAATTTTGGTAGCATTTGGCCTTCTTCAAATAAAGCAGTAAACAACGGAAGAAATGTGCTGTACTTGTACGTATGAAGTGAATTGGTTGCACTCCTGCATGATGGTGATGATATGATAGCTACTTTTTCTGTTCCTATAATTATCAAATGACAGTACTGCATAGTTGAACTACTGTATACCATTCTCACCTCTATATTATTGTCATATTAGGGAGCTATAGAATAAAGTGGAGTCGGCAAAAGTATAGAATTTAGTATTATACCCGTTTATTATACTTTCTTCCTGCGGATCAGGTCATCACAAAATAATAGCGATGTTTGTTTCTAATACTGTTGAGCTTGCTTATACAGTGTGGGCCAAAAAAAGTGAACCGATTTTTGACTTCAAATAGCTCAGTAGAAAAGTGAGCTGTGCCAATGAAAATAAACACAAATGAAATCTTGTTTAATTATCTTTCAAATGGTATAAGAGTTCATGGTCCCAAATGCCAAAGAATGATCACAAGAACCATTTGAATGAAAATTGTCAACAAAAAGTTGTCAAGCAACTTTTCCCACTAAGCTGCTAATCTGGATAGCTGTTTGCATCAATAAAGACTATAATGAATGATGCAAAAATTTAACCAGCAAACTTCAAGCTGTCTTGCCATTTGCCTGCACATGTTCCCTATATTCAGACAGAGTTTCACTCAAAATAAGTTTAAAAACTTCACTCAAAGTCAGTTTTAGTCAACTCACCTTGAGTCGAACTAAAGTTGACTTTGAGTTGAACTTAATTTCAACTCTTTCAACTCTTGTTCTTTCTACTCTTGAATATATAAACTGTTTTTATTTCGAAGACAATGCAGAACTCAAAATTGAAAATCCATCAGTTATGCTTCAAAAACTTCTTGATTCATATCAAAATTGTATGGTTCAAGGCAGGAAAACTATTAACTGGATACCAAATCATTATACGCAGTCATTGTGGAAAATTATTTGTTCATCATCTTCACTTTTAAAGCTTGATCCAGCAAAGAGGTGAAACATTATATATAGCAGCTTAGTCTCAACCTTCCACACAGAAACAATTCAGAATCATTTGCAATATTCTGAATTGACTGAACTTTTTTTGAAAATTCCATCTGAATCACGAGCCCTGGCAACTTCTATAAATTTATGACTATGATTTTGAGCATGTGAAGTTATTTCTTTACATAGCAAGTACGTGATAATAAAATTATTCAAAATAAAATCCCAAAATCGGAACCACCTGCCAGAAATTATATTGCTTCTCTCTTTTTTTGTGAAATATGAAAGAAATAACCTCCAATACCCAGCGAATCTGAGAAATTTTAAAATCGCGGCTGATGTGGTACAAATGATGCATGTGGTACCATCTGTCGCAATTCATTCCTCATCTCAAACCACAAGGTGCGCTTTCCGCTCCCGTGGTTGCCCATTCCTAAGGTCGCACGAAGAAAGGTTTTCTGGCTTCACTTATGCAGCTAGTGATTACATAGTACAACCAATAAAGGACGAAATATAGAACAATTCTAAGCTAATTAAGGCTTCCGCGACGGACTGATATCCTTTGGAGAGGATGGAAGAGAGACTGCGCATGGGAAATCGAAAGCAGGAAAGAAAGAACCACAACAAATAATTTCAGACGGTTTTGCTCCCATTGAATCGTCCTTGTGTCAATCGTGGCGTGACAGAGAGCGAAAATTCTGGTGCATATAAAAACCTACCTGCAGATTTGGATCCAGCATCAGAAACTCTCAGCTTCAACTTCCATTCACAAGTGAGTCGAAAAAAAATGGCAGCTAGCTTTTCAGTGATTAACTACTGATTAATCTTTTAAAATTTCATATTTATTTGGTTTTTAGGAATCAAAATCTCAAACGATTCAATTCAAACAACCTAATCGTCCACCGAACTAAACATCATCTGCAGCATCATCATGTTGTCCTTTGGAAAGGTTTGATTCGCGAATTATTGTTTTTTTCGTTCGAAGTTTTACGAAGAACATATATGGTTTTTATTGTCTATCTACAGTTGATGTTCGCCTTCTTGTTCATCGCTGGGTTGATTTTCAGCGCATCTGCTTTGCCAAATGCTGATCCTCATGCTGCTGCAATGTGAGTCGTTATTCAATTATTTATTTCCAATGATTTTATTTTCTATTGAGTCGCATGGATTTTAATTTCAAAGCCTGTATCCATTTTAAAAAGGCGCGATATTTTCCGAACTCGTTCTTCTAGGCCCGGGTACAGCAGCAGTTCTTCCAGCAGTTCTGGGCCCAAGAAGAAATACTACAAAGTGAAGTACCCGAAGTATTACAAGAAGTAAGTTTCGATTCCACACGTTTCGTTCACGAGAAGCATTCATCTTTGTAAAAATTGGATTCGCCTTTTTTTCTTCATTTTTCTTTAGGCACAGCAGCAGCTCGTCTTCGGGAAAGTAAACTGAAGTGAGATACACGTTCTCCATCAACCTTGGAATGATGACTCTATCCACGACTTTTTTTTTTCTGCTGATTACATTTTCCGCCTCTGTTTGCATTTTTTCTGGAGAGATTCGGCTGCTTATTTATTTTCATCGACACTGCCAAAGCGAACGAAATGCAAATATTTCAACTTCGAAACCGAAAAGCGACGCATTTTTGTTGAAGAAATAAATTGATCCTTTTTCCCTGCAATGCAGTGCAGTTATACGAGCATATATGCTATGCATTTTATATAACTTCTAAATAATGTAGTAGACTATGGATTAGATTGAAGTAATGTTCCTGATCACAATTTAATTTCAATAAGTGATATGGAGAAAAGAAAGGTTCCCACTTCTTGAATTCCAGCGTGTAATCGGATATCGGAAATTTAATCGGAATATTAATTTAGGTGCACCACATTTTGTGTGTACTGTATCAGTTTAACATTTCTCTCAAGAACTTTTTTGAGAAAATCCTATCCGAATTATCACGTTCCATTTTCTTGATAGAAAATAAATACAGACCTTGTTCGTGGCATCGTTTCATATGTACAGCATCATTTTTGAAGTTTTATATTCATGTTCCAAGTTTCCCGATTTAACTCTTTTTAAGCGGCAATTAATTTGCTGTACAGATTTCAATGCATATTCTCCGCGGTATCTTCTTCGATCATCGACAGGCAAATATATTTACTGACACTATATGTATGTTCCAAGTTTCCCGATTTAACTCTTTTTAAGCGGCAATTAATTTGCTGTACAGATTTCAATGCATATTCTCCGCGGTATCTTCTTCGATCATCGACAGGCAAATATATTTACTGACACTATATGTACACTTTTTCCTTCAGTACGTCAGCATCCAGCTAAAAGAAAGAAAAAAAGTTCACTGGATGTCGTTTGAATTGCCGCTATTGCCGGATTGACTTATCCCCGATTTCCATCGGGTCTTGATTTATTCGCACATCTTGCTTTTTCGGTTGATGAGGAGCGACATCACGCTGAGGACGGATTCTCTAATTTCACATATGCCAACGAGAGACCGCCCAATTCGTCTCAACGACGCATTTAGCAGCTGTAGTGTCCTCCGTGTTTCTCCAATTCTTCCCCAGCAGTCCAGCGTAATCGCTAATTTTCTCAGAGCGATAGTTCACATGAAATATTAAGAAAAGACAACTAGAGGGATAGAGTATATAGTTATGCATGCAAGAAAAAAATTAATTGGATCATTTCTTCTCTAATTCATGTGATTTATTCAGGCTTGCTGTTGCGGCAAGTTTTACACCCATTTAAACAAGGCGTATTATGCTTTTGCAAAATCATCCTTCTGAATATTTGCTAAAATGATGCTATCCTCATATATTTCTTCAATGTCAAAGGGTAAGCAAACGCCAAAACGGATGCTTTTTTCATTTTTTTTTCTTCTGTGCAAAAAGTGTATCATGGTTGATTACCCGTTCGTTTGCGTCAAGGCTGTTGTGATTCACTGATGAGCCATATTTTTGCCCACGCGGCACAAAATACCTTATGTGGAAATTGTTTATACATTTTTTCTTGTCTGATATTATTATTGGAATTCCAATTTAGTTACTACAGTCCATGCCATTTTTCTGCGGCCCTGTAATTTCCAGCAAGGAGCGCTTCTTTTCTGAACTTACGGCCGCTTTCAGAAATTTTATGCTGAACAACCCGAAAGGTTATTCGATAAATTTTGTATCATTTCCAAGATTCTAATTAAGTTGTTTCCTGCATTTTTCTGCTGTGTGAAACTATTTTAAGGTGTTCATGCGCACCTTAACATATTAAAATGGATTCGACTATGTTTCCCATAAGTTCCTTTCATACTTACTCGGCATAATAGCACGCAAATAGACGACACATTTTTTTTTATGTGTTTCAATTGTTTAGTTCTTTCGATACCGCGCATCTGCTACAATCTTTTCCCCTGTCATCATTTGATTCATATTTCCGCCAGAACATGCGTGCACATGAAGTGCTAAAACTTCAAAGCTTTAGAATTGTCTCTATATAACTTTCATTGAGTTTAATGACATTTATCTGAAAAATAGAAATAATGCCAACATTGTGGAAAGAATCATTTCTGAGCATAGTAAAACTTGCTAATCCCAGTTCAAAAAAGAGGAGACACGTAATCCAAATCAGCGTGGAAAATGATGAATCGAAATTGAAGAATGCATATGCTTATGTTTTACTTGCTTGTGAAGTTTTATATTAAAACACTTATATATTATCTCGATTTAGTTCCAATCCGAATTATTATACTGTATATTCATCAAGCAATCGATCTGGTTGCTGTTTGTGGTTGTGAGTTTTATTTTGCTTTTACCGTATTTTTGTACAGGAAATTCAATTGCTGCATACTGCATTTACTCGAGTATCGGCTCGCGAAACGTTTCTCTCAAAATTACTGGAAAGGGAAAAAACGGCGTCCGTGTCATAGACGGGTATAAATTAAGAAAAAGTTTACAAGCTCAGGTTTGCAATATAATCGAGTTTAATCGGAAATTACTTTAAATGGAAAACATTTTTTTTAAATGGAAATTGTTCAAATTTCATGGAATCAATTCATTTCTCAACATAATTTTGGGTGGTTTTGCTTTTAGAATATCTGTCGTTTATACAGCAGTCACTTGAACAAGGGGTGTGCGTTTTACTTACGGGCGCGTGCTGTTGGCACTCGATGAGTAAAGACGAAAATGTTCGAGTCGTGGGTATTTATACCCAGGAATCCAAGCCCGAAAAAGGTACAATACTTACTGAGAACATTTCGTTTTCTGGAAAATCGTTCGGAGCTTTCCTTCAATTTTTGCCGAGAAATACTGTACACGCAGAAATGCGAATGAAACTTCGCAGCTCGACGCAAATTTAGTCATCCTCAGCCATGTAGAGTAGAGAGAAGAGACCCTTTATAAAGCACAAGAAGAAACAACCACAAGCATTTGAGTTGTAAAGAAGCCTCAAACAATAACGTATGGGAAGAATACCACAGAGGACCGAATACAAATTCGTTGTACTGCACAGAGAAAATTGTTGTAGACAATAATCGATGGTTTTGGACAGTCCAGGTACCTGCACTAGCAGATTCTTCAATTTATTTTATTCTATGCAACACTGTCTTAAAATTCATCCCATCCTAGATTCAAACCAAAAGTAATTTTAAAAGCCTCGTGACAGCAGACAGAGATTTTTCATTGGTCGTATCCGTGCCCGTCTATAATTTCCACATTCGGGCGAGTAAGTACTGGAATATGAAGTTAAAATTGATTACGAAGCTTGCAGCACTGTTCAGTCCACCATACGAGGATGAGACTACAGACGGGGATTCGAAGCACGCGAAGAAAGAACCACAAACGATTTCGAATGCTTTTGCACTCGTTAAATTGTACACTCGTTAAATTGTCCTTGTGCCAATCGTAGCGTGACAGAGAGCAAAAATTCTGGTGGGTATAAAAGTCTGCGTTATGATTTGAATCCAGCATCAGATACTCTCGGCTTCAGCTTATTCCCTTAAAAAAAAAGTTAGTCAGAGAAAAAGCGCTCAGTTTTGAGACTCGTTGATCAGTTCACACTTTCTTATCTCGGTTTCAGGAATCAAAATATAAAACGACTCAAATCAAACAACCCAAGCGTCCACCGAACTATACATCGTCAGAGCATCATCATGTTGTCCTTTGGAAAGGTTTGATTCGCGAATTATAGTTGTTCTTGTTCAAATGTTTGCGAAGGAAATTGTTTATACTGTCTGTCAATATTACAGTTGATGTTCGCCTTCTTGTTCATCGCTGGGTTGATCTTCAGCGCATCTGCTTTGCCAAATGCTGATCCTCATGCTGCTGCAATGTGAGTCGAGATTCAATTATTCATTTCCAATGATTTTATTTTCCATTGAGTCGCATGGATTTTAATTTCAAAGGTATGTCCATTTTTAAAATGCGCGACATTTTCCGAACTCGTTCTTCTAGGCCCGGGTACAGCAGCAGTTCTTCCAGCAGTTCTGGGCCCAAGAAGAAATACTACAAAGTGAAGTACCCGAAGTATTACAAGAAGTAAGTTTCGATTCCACACGTTTCATTCAGGAGTAGCATTCATCTTGGTAAAAATTAGAATCCCCTTTTTTCCTACATTTTCTTTTAGGCACAGCAGCAGCTCGTCTTCCGGAAAGTAAAGTGAAGTGCTATAAGTTCTCCATCAACCTTGGAATGATGATTCTATCCACGACTTTTTTTCTGCTGATTACATTGTCCGCCTCTGTTTGCTTATTTTCCGGAGAGATTCGTCTGCTTATTTATTTTCATCACCACTGCCAAAGTGAACGAAATGCAAATATTTCATCTTCAAAACCGGAAAATGACGCATTTTTGTTGAAAAAAAAATTATAGTCTATTCAAAGTGGATTCCTTTTATCCGACTTCACTGTTGCTTCGAGTATATATACTGTACTCGTATGTACTGCAGTAGTATACCTATCATACCCGGCAATTCAGTTAAGCCATCTTTAGATGAGTTGATGTTTGCATCCCAGTTTATACCTGGGTCGATTTTCAGCGCATCTGCTTCATCCTCTGGTGATCCTTATCGTGCTGTAATGGGACGGTACAGTGATCGCTTCTGCCATTGTGTTTTTATGTTCGCTATGTATGACGGTTGCAATCTGAAAGGGTAATAATGTAATTACAGTACTGTATATTCAATAAAAAGGAGCATTTTCCTTAATACGTTCTACCTGTAGCCCGATTACATCAGCAGTTCTCCAAACATGGGAGCTATAGTGGACCAAAGAAAAACAGTACCACGAAGTGCATCATACGAAAGTATCTTCGGCATGATTTTGTCTGTTGGTCGGAAATCTCAGCTAGCAGCTCATCTTCGGGAAAGTAAATTGAGGTTGTGTTCAAGCACTTCATCAATTGTTATGATACGTCCATCAGACTTATTTCTATTCTTAGCATTTTCAACTACTGTTTCCATTTGCATATACTTTCCTGAGCGTTTCGGCTGTTCATCGAGTTTCATTAAAATTGCCAGGACAATTTAAATTGAATCTTTAAACTAAAAATCATTGTTTTTTTTTGGACGAGAAACTGCTCATTCATTATGAAATCGGATCTCATGCCAACCAGAATCGAACAATGACGTTTTCTCATCCCATTGAAATTGATGGGACACGTGAATAGGCACGTTTTCCAAAATGACAAAAGAGGATTATCTTTCCGAGCTTCGACCTCAACATACAATGTTCATCATCAAGTCAAAGGTTTTAACATGGTAGTACAGTATCGCATTTCAAACAAGATAGATTTCATTAAAAATATGAATAAGGACTATAGCTGTTCATGCGGGGGAGTAGTTTTATTTTCTTTCGAAAAATGTGAGGAATTCTTATGACAAATAGGGTACCGCCGTTACCGTGAATTAATGTTTCTGGATTATCCTGTTTTTTCATCAGAAATTCTTGAACACGTGATCGTGTGTGTTACTATGGGGAACACACCATGACCATCAGCATGCTTTCTGCTCCCAAGCCCTCATCGTTTGCTGGGATGCAGAAANCACACCATGACCATCAGCATGCTTTCTGCTCCCAAGCCCTCATCGTTTGCTGGGATGCAGAAAGCGATTACAGTACAGTATATAGCCAAAGGACGAAATGCTGAACAATGCGAAGCTAATTAAGTCTTCCACGAAGGACTGATATCATTTGGAAAGGATGGAAGAGAGACTGCGTGGAAATCGGAAGCAGGAGAAGAAAGAAACACAACGAGTAATGTCAGACGGTTTTGCTTCCGTTGAATCGTCCTTGCGTCCATCGTGGCGTGGCTGAGAGAGAAAATTGTGGTATATAAAAACCTACCTGTGGATTTGGATCCAGCATCAGAAACTCTCAGGTTCACCTTCCATTCACTAGTGAATAGAAAAAAAAGGCAGCCAGCGTTTCAGTGATTAACTGGTTGACCTTTTAAAAGTTTATCTATACTGTACGTGGTTTTTTAGAAATCGAAATTTCAAACGATTTTATTCAAACAAACTAATCGTCCACCGAACTATACATCATCAGCATCAGTATCATGCTTTCCTTTGGAAAGGTATGAATCTCAAATTATAGCTTTTTTCTTTCGAATTTTTGCGAATGAAATGGTTTTTATTTGTCTGTCTATACAGTGGATGTTCGCCTTCTTGTTCATCGCTGGGTTGATTTTCAGCGCGTCTGCTTTTCTAAATCATGCTGGTGCAATGTGAGTCGTTATTCAATTATTTATTTCCAATAATTTTATTTTCCATCGAGTCGCATGGATTTTAATTTCAAAGCTATATCCATTTTTAAAATGCCCGTTTTTTCCGAACTCGTTCTTCTATAGGCGAGGGGACAGCAGCAGTTCTTCCGGCAGTTATGGATCCGAAAAGCTGAATAAATACTACAAAGTGAAGTTCCCGAGGTATCACAAGAAGTAAGTTTCGATTCCGCACATTTCATTCACGATGAGAAGCATTCATCTTGGTAGAAATTGGATTCATCTTTTTTCCGAATTTTTCTTTTGGCACAGCAGCGGCTCTTCTGCGGGAAAGTAAACTGAAGTGATACAAGTTCTCCATCAACCTTGGAATTATACAGCTTTAAGAATCCAGGACTTCTTCTTGCTGATCAAAATTTCCGCCTTTGTTTGCGTATTTCCCGGAGGTTCGGCTGCTTATTTATTTTCATCACCACTGCCAAATCGAACGAAATGCAAATATCTAAACTTCGAAACCGAAAAACGACGTTTTCTTGTTGAAGAAGAAAATTCTAAAGTGATGGATTCGATTGAACTAATGTTCCTCATCTCAATTTAATTTCAATAAGCGATTTGGAGAAGTGAGGGTTCCCACCCAGTCGCTTCTTGCATTCCAGAATAATTTAATTGGAATTTTGATTTAGATGCACCAAATGTTGTGTGTATATCAGTTTTAAAATTCTGTCAAGATCTTTCAAGAAAAGCCCATTTCTTTTTAACGGCAATCAATTCGGTGCGCAGATTTAAATGCATTTTCTCCGTCGTATCTTCTTTGATCTACGACAGGCAAATATGTTCACTGACATTGATTCTATTCTATGCATTTTCGGTGTTAAAAAGTTTCCGAGAATTTTTCATCGTGCTCCAAGATTTTGTATCCATCAATCAGTTTATAATTAATCCTCATTTAATTGCTGAGTTATCGCATACACCTAGGTCATATTTTCGGAAGGTTTTTTTTATTTTAAACCGACTACATTTCTTCATAATGCATCACGTTCATAAGTGCTTCCCATTTCATCCTATTTTGGGGGATCGAAAGGCCTGATGATTTGAGAGACGGTCTTCATTGAATTATGCTGCTGGAATCTAAAAATTTTGATTCAGCCGTTATTACAGTCGCATTCAAAGTCGTTCAGCTCAGTATTTACAAAACGTATGTACTGTACAATAATGTAGTAGACATTCACATTTCTCAGGAGTTTCAGGCTTATGAGATTGACATTTATTATAGCTATAAAAAGAAGAGGTTTGCATCCAAGGTGTTGAGGCTACTGTATTAGTTAGACTAAATCGCCAAATTTAATTGCGTAACGGGCTTTCATATCACTATTAATATACCTATTTTTTCGATAAGGCATTAATGTCGGATTCAAGAGTAAAAAACAGGCAGCTGATTTTCGTTCATCTCGAAAATAAAACGAATTTTAAAATCAATATATTTCAGTCTTATATTCCCAAGCATTTTGAATATTTTCGTATACATACGAGTATATATACCCGATTTTATCACGACAGATCCTACAAATTTTCGTTGGATCCATTCCGCGACTTGGAGCATGTTTTGCAATTTATTCTGTACATCTCGAGAATATCCTCCAACTATGCATCCCATCTTTTCAACATAGACAACGTCTTCCTTGTCGATTTGTGTAATTCAGTTGAATGTAATTCCTATTCAGCATATCACTGACATTGCAATCGTGATTCACGAATCACTTTCCAAACTGTGACGCTGTCGTGCAGCAAGTTCTAGATAAGATGATTTACATTACTGTGATAGTGAAAGGATTCATTTTTAATCGAATGTAGCAGTGCTCGGAACGTTTGGAATTCTGGTTGCCATCTCGTGATGAGAAAGGGATGATAGGAGGGTTGTCCCACTTCTGAAGTTCTGGTTGTCGTTGTGCATTTCTAGACTATGTACCACATTAAAAAAAATACCATTTAGCCCATTCTCATTTAAGGTGCTGAGATTTTTTCAGATTTTGTCGAAATTTCTCTCAATTTACTCCAAGACAACAATTGAAAACTTTCCAGTTTTGGCAAGGGTTTCCCATCCACATCACAAGCTGTTTAACATTTTTCATGCACGACAAAAAATTTGAATTTCTTATTTGTTTTTAGACTAATATTTTCTTACAGTTTCTGTCATATTTAAAATTTTTCAATAAATATTTTGTTTGCCACAATTAAAAGCTAAGTCTATTTTTCATTTTCCAAAAGCAATTTTTCATATCAAATTTTTTTTTCTCTTCAAAAAACTCATCCAAAGCCTGGTTTCTGCTTGTGATATGTTTTTTATCACCTTGAGATTATAGGAGACTTTCGTTAATTTATTCATTTTCTGCTAATGTCGGAAAAGGCAGGATAACCGGACACTAGTCCAAGGAGTGTTAGATTTAGATGTTGTCCATGTTTTGTTTCTGGGGGTTTCTCCTGGTTGCACAGGGTTCATCCCTGATTCCCAATGATTCCTATGATTTTTTTAAACAAAAAAGTGCTTCAGTTCTAAATTGTGAATCACTGTTCTCTTAGAAAAAAAATTAATTTCAAAAGTGCTGATGCATCCAATTTTTTCCTCCTTCACACAAAAATTAATCCTTCTTGATGATGATTTCATCATCAATCCTAAGTCTTCAAAAAAACGTTACCGTAACTCTGGGCAGCTTTCTGGAACTGATTCCAGTCCATTTGCATCGACGTTAACGTATCAATTAACTATCATGCAAGCAGCAGAAATGTTTCAAAAAAGCATTTCCTACTTTTCCCTGCTACAGTCCCCACTGTTTACTTACAGTGCGTCAAAATCAATCTAGGAAATGTTTATTGGATGCCTTTTGAATTGCCGCTATTGTCGGATTGACTTGCCCCGATTCCCATCCGGGGTTTGATTTATTCGCACATCTTGTTTTTTTTGTTGATGAGGAGCGACATCACGCTGAGAACAGATTTTCTAGTTTTACGTATGCCAACGAGAGGCCGCTTCATTCGTCACAACAACGCATAGCTGTAGCCGTGTATCGTCCTTCGCGTTTCTTCAATTCTTCTTCGTGGTATAATCGCGAATTTTATTAGGGCAATAGTTCATATGGAACTTTAACAAAAGAGGACTACAGAGATATAGTATTTAGTCATGCATGTAGGAGAGAATTAATTGAATAATTTCGTTTCTCATTTATTCAGACTTGTTATACAGTAAGTTTCACACTCACATGTAAACAAGGTGTACGTTGCTGCTTCAAAATTATCATTCGGAAAATTTGCTGAAATGAATGCTATTCTTATAGTTCTTCAATGTAGAAGGGTCAGCAATTGTCAAAGCTGATGCCTTTGTTCATTATTTTCTTTTTACAGAAAATGTATTATGGTTGATTTCCTGTTTGTTTGCATCAAGGCTGTTGTGATTCAAAAATGAGCCATCTTTTTGCCCACACGGCACGAAAAAACTCAGATTTTGGAAAATTTTCATGTTTTTTTTCTTTTTTGTTATTATTTTTCGAATTCCAATTTTGTTGCAATAACAGTTCATGCCATTTTTTGCGGCGCTAGAATTTCCAGCAAGGAGCGCTTCTTTTCTGAATTCACGGCTCCTTTCAAAACTTCTAAGCTGAACAAAAACCCAAAAGGTTATTGGATAAAGTTTGCGTCATTTCCAAGATTCTATAAATTGTTTCCTGTATTTTCCTGCTTTGAGAAACTATTTTAAGGTGCGCATGCGCACCTTAAAAATGTTAAAATGCGCATTTGTATACGGTAGTATATACTTCCGGATAAAATGGATATACAGTACACTGCAGGGTAAAGGGAGTATGTTCCCATCAGTTCTTTTCATACGTCCTCGGCATAATGGTACAATGGTACGCATATAGATGACACATTTTTTTCAGTGTTTGAATCGTTCAGGTCTTCCGAAACTACACCGGATACAATATATTCCCCTGCCCATATTTGATTCATATTTTCGCTAAAATATGCGTGCACATGAAGTACTATATACTATATATTAGTTTATATATATATATATATATATAAATTAATATATTAGAACGTCTCAGTCTCAATATTATATATCTATAAATTAATATATAGTACACAATTCAAAAGCTTTGACGTTCTATATATAGTACTTCATGCCATTTATATGAAAAATAGAATAAATGCCAATATATATATATATATATATATCCATTGTGGAAATAATTATTTCTGAGCATAGTAAGCTTAAGAATCCCAGTTCAAAAAGAAAGGAGACACATAGTCCAATTCAGCGTGGAAAGAGATGAATCGAAATTGAAGAATGCATATCTTCCGATTTATTTGCATGTGAAGTTTTATTTTGTCTCAAAATTATTGGAAAGGGAAAAACGGGGTACGCGTCATTCAGACAGGTATAAATTAAAAAAGGTTTAGAAGCTTAGATTTGCAGTATAATCGATTTTAATGGGAAACCCCTTCAAAGGGAAAACAATTCATTGAAATGGAGATTGTTGATAATTCCTGGAATTCTGGATCAATTCATTTCTCGATAAAAATTTGAGTGGTTTTTCTTTTTAAAATATTTAGCATTTATTCATCCAATCCTAGATTCATACACCAGAATCAATTTAAAAAGCATAGTGGTGGCAGACAGAAATGTTTCATTGGTCGTATCCGTACCTGTCTATAATTTCCACATTTGGGCGAGAAAGTACTGGAATATGAAGTTAAAATTGATTACGAAGCTTGCACTGTTCAGTCCACCATGCGAGGATGAGACTACAGACGGGGATTCGAAGCACGCGAAGAAAGAACCACAAACGATTTTGAATGATTTTGCACTCATTAAATTGTCCTTGTGCCAATTGTAGCGTGACAGAGGGCGAAATTTCTGGTGGGTATAAAAGCCTGCGTTATGATTAGAATCCCGCATCAAAAGCTTTCGGCTTCAGCTCATTCCCCAAAAGAAGTTATTCAGAGAAAAAGTGCTCAGTTTTGAGACTGGTTGATCCGTTCAGACTTTCACATTTTCTTTGCTTGGTTTCAGGATTTGAAATATAAAACGACTCAAATCAAACAACATAA